>VBVQ01000515.1:0-35467 GCA_011636635.1 Tetramorium simillimum
TATATATATATATATATATATATATATATATATATGTATGTATGAGTTGTAGAATGTTGAAAATGAGATTGGAGTAAAAAGTCACGCTCCTCTATATATCTATAGTATACAATAAAGTGATATAATAAATACAAGTAAATTAGTTTAGCAAATAATCAAACAAGAATACATTAATTCTGAAACGTGATTAAAAAATAATAATAGATAATAATATTGGATAATAATGTAACAGATGTTAAATAACTAAAGTTGTGAACATATCATCATGTGTAATTACACTTGAATGTTTGAGTCGTTATGATATATCGATATGTATAGTCGGTATATAACTCTTGATTAGGTAGAAAAGAGTTATACAATCAGCCTTGACGGCTATGAATTTCACGATTTGTAGCGTACATTTCCTCTATTAAGCAATATGAATAGATGCTGTGGAAACCCGACAAATTAGACACTGAATTCTTCTATTAATTATTGGTTCCCACTGCGATTAATACTTGGAATATTATTAGAATTTAGAAAATACTAAATAGCTTGTTCAGCACCAATACTGATTGTATATATATAATATTAAATATAAATGGAATTATGTATAAGAGAAACAAAATCAAAGTAATACAAAGGATGAAATAAATCGGAATAAATTAAAATTGCTAACATATTAGCAAAATAAAAAAGTGAGTGAGTGACAGAAAACAGTTGTGTATAAAATATCGAAACGATTATGCGAACTAGGAAGATAGCTATATTTTTGAAGGATATTTTTTTGACGTGCGAGAGACAGCACAATAGAGATAGATTTATAATTCCGCCACGTTAATTATGTGAATATTACGTTCTACGATTCCATCATCAGTCGATTCTTAGTTACTCGTTTCTCTTTAATATTTTCCCTTATCCTTGGCACTATACTCTGTTCTCCTGCCTTTAAGCCTTTTGTGTGTTACATAAATCAATGTCGTGTATTATTTTCGCCTCTCAGTTATGGAAAATGAAAATAAAAATGAAAATAAAAATGAAAATAATGAATTGCGAGAATTTATATATTAAATACAAATATATATATATATATGCTAGAAGAAAGATAGGAGGGAAGAGTAGAGGGAATTAAGGACGTACGCGCTCGACACGCATGCGCACGCGCGAGATTTTCCTTCTTCATTTATCAAAATCGTTTCATACATATTTTGTCTCTTCAAAATCGCATCGTTACAATTTTATGCTTCGGCACGCGGTTACTCGTACGGCGTGCCTCAGATAAGCATGCTCTTATCTACACGCGTGCTTACGTAAGCAACACACTCGCGCAAACCCTCACACAGATCCGCCCCGTTCACCTCCGCTGTCACTTATCTTTTCCTTTTCCTCGTATTCTTTCTTTTCTTATCGGCCTTCGCGGTTCTTCCTCGGAGTGTCGTAATCGGAATGCCCGACCCGCCGTGATTTTATAATACAGGGTGTTCCCGAAACTTTCCAATGGGCTCTCGCGCTTATGGATCATCAATCCTTTCTCATTTGGTCGAATTTGTTTTTTTCGAGATTACACGTTTCGCGTGCTAAATAACGGGCATCAACATCTTTAGAAATTTAAATATCTCTAAATGGAGATAGTATATCTATAATCGGATTCAGATGTTAACGGTATATTGACTTCAATTTATTATGACTGTTTTTTTTTTTTTACAAAAGAGAAACATCTCAGTTTTGAGATGATGCGATTTATCGTCTCAAAATGAGTGAATCAGATGATTTGCCATCATCTCGCCAGTTTACAAACATTTTCGCGGGATAATTTTGCTTGATAAAAAAAAGCAGCGTACATATGATTGGGTTTTGAGTCTTTTTGCTCTTTCTTTTTTTTTGCTAATCATTACATAAAAAGGGTATTATATAATATTTCCTATAATACATCAGTCAATTTTAGACGTAAATCGATTACTTTCCAAGATAAACGAAACTAGTTTGTTTTAGTTTAATGTTTTATTGGACTTACGTGGAAAAAACGTAACTTTCCGCGCCTATGCGTCGTTGTACAATGTACATACCACGTGTCCTACCCTCGCGTGACTAAGGTACAGGAAGCACGTGGCCCCCCACTTTGTTAAATCGGATACGAGTGCGAAAGAAATAAATGAAGTCTAGGTAATGCAAAACGGGGGCAAAAGAGAACAGTAAGAATGTTAAGGTAAGGAGGAAAAAAAAGAGACAAAGAGGGACTAATGAAAATTTGCGAGAAAAGGATGGGAACAGATAAGTAGAGTAAATAAAAGAGAAGGGGGTAAATAGAAAAGGATGACGATAGAGTGAGAGAGGGAGAGGAATCGATGTTGATGGAAATAGAGCGGTCGATGGGATTGGAGAGAGGAACGAAGGGGATTGGAATTGAAAGTGACAAAAAGGAAGGGAGAGAAATAGAAAAAAATGCGACGGGGGGAATGAGCGACTAGAGCAAGTAGTGGAAAGAGACGTGTCTAGGTATCATGGAGAGGTCGAGGGAAAATCACGGGAAAGAAAAAAATAGAAAGGGAGAAGGAGTGACAAGGAGAAAGAAGGAAGGAGAGTGACAGTGAGAAGACGGAAGAAAATGGGACGGGAAGAGTGAGCTCTTGGTGGGGTCGATAGTTGGCCGAGTTGCTGAGAGTGCCGGTTGTGTAACAAAGGCACGAGACGAGTAACGAGAATCCCTGTGGTGCATTTGTTGGCTTCCTCGAACGAGGCGACAACTCTTCTTCGCGCGTATATCGATTATGATCAAATGCAATTAACTAAATGTATGCGCGAATTAGAAACCAATCTGTATAAATTGACAGACTTTTAGATTTGAAATGGCGAGTCGTTTAGTGTCTCTTAGTACGTCAAATTATTTATTTAACAAAAATATACAGGAGATAATAATCTCCTGTATATACTAACAATAAGCACACATGTATAATAAGATTGCTTCACGATATTATAACGAGATCAGTTATAATGAGATCAATTATCGTTCGATATGTTGCGTGTACATAATTGTCGCGTGACTCTGAGATGGAAAGTGAGCGATGCACGATAAATCGTTAAAATGGTTTCGTTCCCTGATATTAATCGGGTGGTAATAATAACTTAATAAATTTCAGGCTTTCAATTATATTTCAACCTTTCGAAAATTATCCGCCCCACTTATATTGACATTAAAATATCGAGTAACATTTAAAAACGCGCATTGTATACGGACCCACAAATTTTTCACGAATTGTTGGCACGAATGACCAGCCGGCTGCACTTGACTCTCCTAGATGCAAGATAAATAGGTGCGGCTGGTTCCTATTAATAGCGGGCCGTTTATGTGACTCTATGAGCTACTATGAGCGGCCGAAGTGCACTCGCGTATTGTGTCAAGAATTTCTCGCACCGTAAATTATCCGTAATTGCGGTGTCAGTCGCGAAAGTGGATGAAACCTCAAATCAAACTCCGTAGCGATTCTACGTAACATACTAATAAAGGGACAATGAGGCAAAAACAATTCGTTGAGTCTGAATGTTTTTTTAAACTTGTGTGATATCAACATGACATAGATAAACTCGTCCCATTAAATATCTATCAAGTTTTTGAAATAAGCGGGTATATCTACGGAAGGACGGGAGGAAAGAGAATCGAATAAAATCCGGTGTAAAGGGCATCGACCTTTCGGCACGTGTCCCATACCACATGTTACCATTCGATGAACCAAACAGCCTCAGATTTTTCTAGGTTTATCAACGATTTTACTGCTAGAAACTTTAGGTGTTGCTACATCCACGCCGGGCACTACCTAAATCGACGAGAAATTTATCTGAAACGGTCATTTAATCAAAAATCCGTCGCCGACGTGTATTATACGATTTATCATTAATGCCACAAATCTTTCTTCGCGTCTGATAAATCCATCCTGCATTCTGTTTGCCCTTGCTCCATCGATGTGCACGAAGACGATGATTGCGACGAGCCTGAAGTATTGATCAAACGGTAGCTTCGCGTCTCTATGCCGCGTCACGACACAATGCGAACGGAATTGCAGGTGAAACGGATTGTAAATTACGAGAATCTCTTTCATTCTAGTGTCCGGCATTTGATTTAAAAATACATTATTTGAACGTGTTATCGCGGCACATCGATTTCCACACTTGTTACTACACGTGCTATAGTTTCCAGTTTATCTTGATTTTCTCGTTTACTTGGGATTTGTATTTTCTTATTCTCTTTCCTTTCTTTTTTCTATCAATGCCTTCTTTTTTTTTCTCACGCTTTCTACAGAAAAGATTCATTTTGGGGGGAGATAATTCTACACCCGAGTTGTTATACTTCATGTAATTAATTTATATCTGTTTGAAATGATATAGTGCAATAATGTAATTGATGGTACAATAGCTTGTCTTTGTTGGTAGAGCATTGCGCTAAAATTGTTCTAGATCTTTAGTCGTCGGACGGTAGGAGGGAGCAGTGGTTGGTAGTCGGAGGTATTAGTTCAATACTGAGCTCTGACCCATTTGGCAGTGGTCCCGAAACCTGCAGCTTTCTCTGAATATAGGTCGGTTCCATACATTTTTGCATTCCGAGAGGAGCAATAATCGGATCAATTCAATGATATGATATATGGGAACTACTTATTCTTATTACATTTTTTTATTATTAGAAGAAACATTCTATCATTTCAAGTATTTACCAATATATTTTAAAATAGCGATCGATCGGAATTATATTTTACAACTGGAGTTAAATACCTAATGTGACATCTAGGAATCTATTATTTATACGCTATTTATAACTCTGCATCACGTGAAAAGATGAGTTCTGATTGTGAATAAAACAACGGCGTTTGTATGGATCTTGTATGAACACTTGTAGGAGATGGTTTTTTGCAGCATTTTTCGAAAATTAGTAGAAAAGATATTTTTTAAATAGTTGTTTTAAATTTTTTAAATTTATATTTTAGCGTTTACATTCGCAATATATTTCAAATATGTTTCAATTAAAGTGTCGTTAACCCATTGATTTTGTTAATAACGAAATTTTTGCTCTAACTCGCGCTATCTTCCGCAGAAACTAGATCACGCGTATCTTTTGGTAAATGTGTCAACTGCCTAGACGCGGGATCAATACTTACGCCCTGGTTTTGCCTCCCCCATCGTCCTCCCTCGCTCACGATCCACGGATCTGCGCCCCCTCGCCCCATCGTGTTATTCGCTTTCTCTTATAAAATGGCTTGTTTTAGAGCGGTTGCTCTTATCTTTTTGCTATTGTCGAGTGTTCGCAAGCGATTCGCAAGCATTGGATGTTTGCGATAGAAGAAACGCTCGCAATTCTATGAGAACGTTATGATAGGAATATACGAAAGAAGATACATACTTGTTACTATCACATATGCATGTGTGTATATGTGCAGTATACTTGCACATCTTGGAACAATTTGATACCAGACAAGAAAATATTGTTACAAAATATTTTGATCAGAATATTATTTTTGCTTGTAAGACTTTGCAACATTTTCTTTCTTTTTTATTGAAAATAAAAAATCGAAAAATGCTGCAAAAAACCATCTCCTACAAGTGTTCTTACAAAATCCATACAAACGCCGTTGTTTTATTCAGAACTCGTCTTTTCACGTGATGCAGAATTACAAATAGCGTATAAATAATAGATTCTTAGATGTCACATTAGGTATTTAACTCCAGTTGTAAAATATAAAATTTCCAAAAGATGGATATGTAAAAAAGATATTTCCTTTACCCACCATAAATGTGAATGTGTAAATATTTTATTATACATTTAATGTTTTTCCGATGAGTGAGTGTTTTCTTTTTTACTTTTTTACTGAAACTTTACGTCTGATGTCCTGAACACAATTCGTCGATGTTTCCCAGAAAAACATCGATGAATTAATTGTTAGGATATAATCGATGCCGCGGCAATTCACGCAGACGGTTAGCATTTTTCTAATTTGTCTCACGTGTATTAAAATAGGTCACTACCTTCTAACTTGTATACAAATGGACATTGCAGCAGAATGTCTTGAGGAAAATAGCGTAAATTCGCAAGAAGACGCTCGACTACGCGTATGTTTGCGTGCGTAATTTCATAACCAACGTTATTTCGCAAAGTAAAACGAGCACGAGTTTTCACTTTTCAGCGTTCTCGATTTTAAAAAGTGTTCATAGACATTTCTTGATAAAAAAAGAACTTCAATCATATATATGTGTAAATGCTTGTATAAATAAAAAATTTTTACTTATTAAGAAACAATTCTGATAGAATAGAAGAGAAGAAAATCGAGACGCTGAATCGTCGAGTCGAGATTGCCCTAATTGCGATTAATTAAACTCTTTTTATTAATATTATATGTTGATAGACATCAATCTTGTAAGATTCTAAAGGATACAAAAATATTAGTATATTGATGAATGCAAAGAGAAAGCACCCTACATCGTAGAGTAATATTTGTAAGCATAACAAGTCGAAAGTAACACGGATTATAGTTAGAAATAAATATAATCGAGAGAAGTGAATCTTCAATAGCGAGGTCGGATCGATGGGGAACGCTTGACCCAATGACCTGGAACTGCGCATGCTATATAGTTTACAAAGTGCGACCTGGATCAATGTGGATATGCTAGAAATTTGGACCAGAATTGAATTTCTTTTACGTGCCCTGAAATATCGCGTTATAACTTTTCCTCCGCTTAACGACGATGCGATTGCAATTTTCGTTTACGATCATTGTATTATCGCGGAGATTTCTCGCGAGTGCATCTCACAGACTGTTATTTGGTAATTCGATTTTTTTTTATTTAATATTATCTGTCCGCTCTGTACCGCTATCACACATGCGCAGCGCCGCACGTATTTACACGTCGGTTTTTCTTAAGTGACAACCAAGTCGTACTCACACATCTCGTTCGTCCACTTTTACCGGCGAGTAAGCGGAAGAACCCCGAAACAGGGTCGACGACCTGATGCATGACTTTCGATCTTACTTCATTCGATCAACCTGTCGATCTTAACCGTTAAATCACGCTCCCATCAGTCGTGGAATATAGAATCAATGCAATTTCTTTTTTAACTTTTATTTTGATGAAAAACGACAGAATGAAATGAATTGAACACAATTTTGTGAAAGAAGCGTTATTTCGTTCGTAGCATAGAGTGTGTAAAAAAAAGAATATGCATTTATGGACGCCTCTGTTCTTTAATCCGTTTCACTTTGTCCGTTCATTACGAACAAACAGCTATTTAATTTCAGCAACTTTCCAACTGTTATTGTGCACATGAAATATAACGTTATAAAAATAGCTCTTAATATTCATGCGAACGCATATTTCCACAAATTAATTTGCCGAGTGATTATTGCAGCGTTATTCGCGTATAACGCTGCATGCGAGCCTTTCAGCTTGGAATGGCACAACTTTTGCTGACTAATTGGAAATTTAGTCATGCACTGTCGTGTGCGTATTTCGCGTGCAGGCCAACTTTCAGTACAAGAGACCGACGGTATAAATTGATTTTAGCATAAGTTATCGATCGATCGTGTTCAGTTCCTAGGTACGAAATGTGTAGTACGAAATTGGCTGCCACGTCCTCGGTTGATCCTTCGATTACGTAAGAGGCTCTTGTTGAATACTTACAGAAGCGTAAGAGCGGAGGTCGCGAAGCGGTTGCCACATTTGAAAGTAACGGCGGCCTTTTCTACAGAACCATCTTTCAATTCGACAAATCTGTTTGCCATGCTAATTCGGTACAGTAATTGTGGCCTGTAAAACAAAACGCAATTGTCTCATATAATATAATTTTTGATAAATCCATAAGCAACAACAATCACTATAATATTCTTATTATTCAAAAATGTTTCAATTTATCACATTGGTGTAATACTATTTTTTCTTCCAAAATTAGATTCTTTTCTTTGCAAACTAACAGTGTAGAGAGTCTACATATAAAATCATAAGACATATCGACAAAGACAAAGTATTTTTCAAGTTTAAGTTTTAAAGTATACTCTTGGCTAAAGACCTTAAGAGAACAAGAGAAGAGAAAGGAAATGGTATTTAAATTTTAATTAATCATTAGGATATGCAACTGGCTAGGTCAATTTAATGAAATGTGTTTGTGTGAATGAAGACAGAGAAAAGGGATAACGCAGATCAGAATGAATTCATAAAAGGGATAATTATAATAATTAAAATATTTTTAATCAAGTAATAGAATAAGGCTATTATAACCCAACGCTATTAATTAAAGCTTGTAATCGAACTCGCATCTCCCTCTCTCTTTCTCTCAGGTTAGAAAATATCATAATTGCGGAGAGAAAAGATTTAAAATTACACAATGCCGTGCAATACCGTGGCGGTGTACCCGGATTTTCTCGTACATCGGCGATCTTTCGAAGGCGCGCACCATTCGTTCGAAAGTTTGGTGAGGGGATAGAGCCTAGGCAAAAGGGGACTGGAGGAGAAAACCCAGGTCGACGACCTCCGCACGTGGAGTCGTTCCAGAAGTAGGCCACACCGTGACATCACGCGAATGGCAAAATGGCCGCCGCCACCGCCGCCGCCGCCGTCGTCGTCGTCGCCGCGAGAAACCGACACGTTTCATAGGAACGCTCTATGAACGTGCGCGCGTCCGTTCTACGGAATAGGGCCTCTCGGTGAGCCCGTGCCTGGCGCGCTCACCGCGGTCGCGCGCGCATGCTCGTTCTAGCGGCCGCGTCCGCGAAGCGAAGCGAGCCGCTGCCTGTTACTCGCGCCACTCGCGGAGTCACTCGCTACTCGCGGGAACCTGGCGCCCGCGCGCGTGTGGCGCGTCGCCGTCCGATTCCAATATCTAACGCTCAATATGGCGGCTTCTATGACGATTCGCCGATCGACACCTCTCTGTACCTCTGCATTTTATGTCCGACGATTCTTTCGCGGCTGTCTTGCGCGAAGCTAATTGCTCGACCTCGACCCAATTCCACTCGACTTGATCGACAATTAACTTTTCAAGCGACGGTGTTACTTTCTTAACACGAGTAGAAACAGTAGAAAATCCAAGTTGACGGCAAGACAGTTGAACAAATAAAAATTCTTTTCGGGGATATTTATTCTTTTGTACCCTCCATGTGAAAAGTTGTATGTTGCAGAATTTTTCTTTTTCTTTTTAATGCGAAAAGCAATAGAGGGAGAAAGATAAATTCTGAACGCTGCCAACTTCATGTGCCACTGTTAAACTCGTAGTGTCAAATTTATAATCAATTTGAATCATTTTTAACTATTCCATAGGTCGCCACTGCTCCTATTCAATATTTCATTAATTTTTACTAAAAGGAAGGTAAAATTTTGACTAACATGGAAGTTAGCTAAATTAACAACATATTGAGTAAGGCTTACTATATCGCTAATTTTATCTCAATGTTTTAGTCAAATTAACCGAATATTGAATAGGAACAGTGGCAACCCATAGGAGTTTACAGTGTGGCTAGGCTAATGACGCCGTGTGTACTTTACTTATGAGTTAAAATTGTTTCGCTTTATCGCGAAGTATAAACGAGAACTAAAATGCATTTACTATTCACTCGGCGATGTGCGGATATCATTATTCCTCGTAATTCCCCTTCGTGAAGCGCGTAAGGACGATTCGCGCGAACACTCGTATTGAATATTAGTCTCGCGGAGCTGACTGTATGGCGTGCAAAAATGATCGCATCCATTTGTTTGATCGGTACGCCATCGGTTTGTCATTAATTAGAAATGAGACGTCGATCATGTCGGAGTCATCGAGTAATCGAAAACCTGAAGCGCTTCTGACGAAACAAATCTCGCATGTAGACAGACGACATGCGATAAGAAATAATTCGTGGGAGAGTTTCCAGAATTAAATCGTCGGGGAGAAGGCAGTTTCGAGTCTCGCCTAAGACAATCCTTTCGCGCGTGTCGTTTTCAGATCGCCGTGTAGAGACGTAGAGAGGCGGCGGCGTGCGGCGCATGGAATATCGCGCGTTCTTTATTCGGCGCGCGTGTACATCGTTGCGGTATGTTGTACATACGTACCTACATACATACGGCGCTCGAGAGTCCCACGGGACTGCGGCCCGTCGAAATTCGACAGGCCGTGTATCTCCGCGAGAGAGAATCGCCAAAATACACGCACCACAGTGTCTGCATCCTAATTATTATGACGCAACGTGCGCGCGCCTGTGTGATCCGTTCTTAAATGTTTCCATGACTGAAGTTTGGAAAGCATTTTTAATTGTCGCATATGACCAGCACGATTCAACTATTTATCCTGAAAATATGAATTAACCATGAGCGCGCGCGTGCGCGCGACACACAAGCATTTGCATTTTTTACGAATAAGATTATCTATTTTAGCCGTTAAAATATACAATAATCTCTTTCTTGCGTGTTAAATGTTGATTGATAGACCGGATTGTTCTGCTTAACGAAAAGAACGACAGGCGAGCCGTAACACGTAGCGGAAGTATATATGTTGCTGTCGAAACCGACTGTAATTACGCGTAACGATAGCGCTTACGTAATGCATATTTAAGTTGGCGTCGGTGGCGATGTTGCGAGGGAATTCAAAGGAAATGGCGCTGTTTTCTGTTGTTGCATGATTTTTCAGCATGAACGGCATTGAGATTGCATAATGCCTTTTGCATTCTTTTACGCAAAATATGAATGCAGGAGCTACAGTAGCTACTTTACGTTATACAATCGTTAGTCAGCAGTAATTTATTTATGTGAAATTAGGTGAGAAGTAACTTTCGTTCGTTATGTATCAAAAATGCTATTTTTGATCAGAATTTGACTTTCTACGTACGACTTACTGTGATATGAATTATTATATATATATGACTAACTATTAAATATATTTTTAGCGATTACATTATAGAATTATTTTGTTATATTCATTTACTGACATTTATGTTGATTGTAGAAGCGCTGGTTTGTATTTAAACAATTTCTGAAAAAACTATTTGAATAGCATTTGAATATTATAATAATAATAATAATAATATAGAAAAAGGTTATCATTTATCCTCTGAAAATAGTCGATAAAGAAAGTTGATATCAATGCTTTACAGTTTCTTCGTTTGGGGGTAGCACAAGTCAGGCTTTTTCGTTGATAAGATTTAAACTTTGACAGCACAGATATATCAAAGACATGTTAAAATGTTTAAGTATAGCAGAAACATTATAAATTATATACATTTAATATATATTATGTATTATAATATGTGTATATAAAAAGTGTGATGTGTAGAACAACGCTCATTAATCAAGTTCTTTTTGGATGTAGGCTCTAATGAGATTCTATATTTTAGGAACTTTCGGAACAGGTGATAGTCAGATGGGCCTACGTTCCGTAGCTATTTTATTGGCTGTTATGACGCTTGCGCGCGTGATGTGAGGTCGCCATAATTAAGAAGGAACTAAAAGTGTAGAAAGTTCATCTACACCGCGCGAATTGTAGGTCTGTTCTTTTTAGCTGAACTAGCTGCATTAGTTCAGAGGTTATCATTTTCCCTCCGTATTGGAAGGAGAAAGATAATCTCTGAACTAGTGCACCCAATTCGATTAAAAAGAACAGATCTTATATGTTGATTCTTGCTTTGAAAACATAACCCTTTTTCTGTCTGTCCGCCGTTGAAGCGAAATTAATAAAAAATTTTAAAAACTTTTCCTATATATTTTCTTATACATCAAGGAGTGTAAATAAATTTTTAATTAAATTCCCATTTAATCATGAGGAAAAATATGAACACTCGTATTAGCGGAACGAATGTAATTTTGGTGCCATATGAAGAAAAGCATGTAACAAAGTTTGTATCGCTGCATATAAACTGTCTCTTCTTAACTTTTCATATTTAATTAATCGAATGCGTTGCGATCATGGAAAAAAATCATGTTCAGGTATCATGAGTGGATGAAAAATTCTATACTACAGTATTTGACGAGCTCTGAACCATTAACACTGGAGGAGGAGTTCAAGATGCAGAAACGATGGTTGGAGGATGAGGATAGTAATTATTTCGGCTAACAAAAGCTAAAGCAATCTAGTTCTACAGTAAAAATATTTATTTACACAATATATTGTCTAATGTAGATCATTATAAAAAAATATACATATGTATAATGCCAAAAAAATATTAATACTGGTTAATAGTTAATTTACGTCAAGTTAAGAATTTTATTTACAAATTTTAGCTAAAGGTTGCGATCCACTTGACAATACAAATGCTTCAAAGCATTTTTCTTCTTTTTTTTTTTAATAAAGATTGAAGGAGAAGAAGAATGCTTTGAAGCATCAAGTAGACCGCAGTCTTAGGCAACACTTTATAAATTCTTTAGAATAACTTGATATATGTAAGAATTGTTACTTGAATTAGTTGATTTTCAATCTTATGCTGTTTCTACATTGCAGAATGCACTTTTATTATTCTTGACAAACATGTCTACCTGCGTGCCGGAAATGAAATTGGTGCGTACTTTTGCCGTAACATCTACCTTTCTTATTCACTCATTGTCAGTTCTTTAGACGATATGATGGAAAATTTAAATCACCATTTTCAAATAATTTTAGATAGCATGGTGGGAGATACAAATCTCTTTCTCCACAACTTACAGGGACTTTTTATTGCCGAAATAGAAATTATGATAGCCGAAGAGGCTAATCGGAGTAGAAGGAGGGGCTGGGAATCTGTTATTTTAATGTTACTCTATGGTAATATAGCCATGTTATAACGATTTGTGAAATTAGTACTCCTGTTTATAACGATTTATATTTACTTTCATAATAGGTGCTGAAACATTAAATATTAATAAATTTTGTGCCAAAATCAAATTGGACAATGCAGTGAGCATAAGAATGTTTGAAAAACTTGGTTTTCGAGAGGTGGGTTGAACGGTATGACTTTTCGTTAAGCTTTTAGCATTAAATGTTTATTGTATTCAAAAGAATGCGGCCAAATTAAGCTTTTTTCATTAAATTTTTTTAATAAATGAAATCAAATTGAAGCTTAGAAGTAGTACGAGTAAATTAAAAATATAAAGTTTCAGTATTATTATCTCAGTTTTTTTTAACGAAAATAACTGCATGACTATAAATGATAAACATTATAATTTAGGTGGAAAGAAGCGAAGTTTTTCAAGAAATTACTCTGGAGACGGAAGCATCTTCTGATTGGATAAGTTGGTTGCATTCCGAATTACAATCTGTTATACCTAATTGATTATTATTTTTATCACAGAGCAAATTTATAATGTATATATATTTATAATTGCATGACTTTATACCATAGAGAAAAATGTAGAAATTATTTTAGAATATAAAAAATTTTGAAGATATAGAAGCTCAATGCGTATGTTCCTCTACCCTGTAATGTACATTGTAATAGGGATTTGGAAAAGAGGGAGAGGGGAGAATGTTGATGCGATACAATTGACATAGTTGAGTCATGATTGAAGGTGATTGAGTCTAAATGGTTAGTACAGCTTTTATACGCCAGTATCAGCTTCACGATTCGAAGCGACAGTATCCATTTGACTCTTTATTCAGTATTAAGTAAAACGTTATAACAATAGTATTTAGCTTATTTAATAACACGTAACGAAACGTAAAATAAGTGATTGGAATCGCGGCTATAGCAAATTAAGTTTATATTAAAGTAAAATAAAATGTCAAAAGCTTTACGAATTGTGAGTAGTATTATGCAGAAGAGGCCGTTATTGTTTAATTCGATGGTGTATGGTGTCTTCTATACAAGCGCCGAGTTTATCCGACAGAGTTTTAGTAAGATGTCTAAGGTAAAAGTTCTGAATTCAAAACTTTTTTTGCATTGAATAAAATTCTACATTATTTATGCTAATGGATGAATTGTAATCTTATAGCCGATACAGCCGATTACTGCGGAACCCGAAATTTCTTCTAATATGAAGGGACCAATATTGATCCAAATACAAAAATTTTGTGAGACGTTAGATTTGGTAGATAAAAGTACTAATTCAACCACTTACAACTGGCCGCAATTGAAAAGATACGCGATCTTTGGTTGCTTCTTGGCCGGACCGATGCTACATGGATGGTAATTCAGCTAATGTGTTTATTAAGTTGATGTAAAGTACTTATGCAGTTTCGTAATGAATTTACGAATTAATTTTAGATATTAACGACAGGTACAAATGGCTCGATACGTTCTACAGTGGGAAATCCACGAAGATCGTGTTAAAAAAACTCATTGCAGACCAATTTATCTTAACACCACAGTTACTTATCTTGTTCTTTATCAGTTCGTATCTTTAAACTCTTTATGTAAACGTTATTTAAATTTCTTCACGACAAAGTATAATCTGCTTTATAAATCTTACAGGTATGAGCTTAATGGAAGCTAAATCGGACCTCCTTCGAGAATGCAAAAATAAATTCGTACACACTTTTCAGGTTTGTTCCCGAATTCGAAATTGTACGTTACAAGAATTATATATATATATATATATATATATATATATATTTTTTTTTGTTTTGTTTTTCAGACTTCATGCGCATATTGGTTGCCGGTGCAATTTGTGAATTTTCTATTAATTCCGCCGTCTTTTCGAGTGACGTATGTCAGTATTGCTTCTTTCTGCTGGGTTAACATTTTATGTTATTTGAAAAATTTACCTGTTTCTGAACGCAAGCAGAAGGTAGACTATTGAATTTTTATATGCATACATATATATCTATGTATGTACCTGAACAATCAATTTTAGAATATTTAATGCACAATTAGCACACGATAATAGACAGATAATTTATAGTTTAATATTCGCTTCCAAATATAATTTTATTTACGGGAATGAGATGGGATAAAATAATTCTTTCAAAGAAATAATGACAATGAGGTGTGATAGGCCCTCAGAATTTATTTTTTATGTACAAAGTGTGTATCGTCATTTGTGGCCTTATAATGGTGGTCTAAATAAATCAGCTAAGTAAATAAAAAACAAGAGGAAAAAGAAAATACTGCGAATTCATGATCTTTAAAGTAATGTATATCCTAAAGCTAGGTTTACTGTTCAATAGATTGTTCCGTAACAAATTAGATCAAACTTCTGGAAGAGAATTTCTTTCGGTACTCCGAACGTTACATTATCAGAGACAAGTATCACATACAATATTATTGCTAAGTAAAAATTCTTTGTAATATTGTTACGATACTGCCTGCCTACTCGTTTCGATGATAAGTGACACAAGCATTATTTTTGACGCAAGAGTGTTACCGAGATGCGGTTGGTGTTTGCAATTTATCCATGTTGATCAACATCTTCGAGCAGTCTTATGCGTATGTTTCTATGCAAACTACATTAACCGTGCGCAAGTTAAATACATGACTCAACAGCAACAAGATGAGTAAATAACCCGAAACTACACGTCGCTACATGCTATTTCGTGTGTGTGTATGTGTGTGTGTGTGTGTGCTGAGTCATATATTTAGTTCGACATTACAATTCATTCGAGTAAATAATTAAGAAAGATGTCTAAGAGGAATCCAACCCTATCTCGTGGACGAAAATATATTCATTGTTCCGCTTGATGTGCGCTTTCTTACGAGTCTCGCTGCTACTGTAAATGAAAACCAACGTATACATACGTATTTCTTTGGGTTAGAGTTTGCATACGTTCCGGTTACCGGCTTACCGGTCGCGTCCTGTGGCGTTAGCGGCTTATCTATTACTTTTTGGATCACATTAATCCATTGCGATCTGTCGTCATCGCTTTGCGCAGAGAGCAGATAAGTCCTATCGGGTGTTTCGAGAGTAAACGAAAATCCTTGATCCCTAGCACCCGGCGGTACGCCGGTTCTTACCGCGAAGCCTTCGGAACTATGCCCCAGAAAAATTTCACCTTTCGGATGCGCATCCTAATAAAATGGAAAGAAAAATAACAATGAAATCATTCAAATGTAACACAAACGATAAGTAAAAATTAGGATTTACCATAGGATCGTCGTGATACATGAGTTTTCTCCCGTCCAACGTGAACCATCTTTTCTTGTAAGCGTCTGTATGTTTCGGACCAGTTTTCCATAGGAAACCTTCGCGCGGGAAGTCCCTTGTGAGTTGCGATAGTAACTCATTCTCACTCGCACCTGGATACGCTACTTGTAAGCGGTGCAGTTTCGCACACCTGATGGCGAGATACCAATTCGTGATTACTTCCGGGTCCTCGTGGTACACGTAGATATGTCTCGTCGAACCATCTTTCATAAAGGATATTTGAAGACTGTTCTGATTGCCAATTTTAGGTGGTGCAAATGCTACATTTAGTTCCGATATCCTCAATACAGCTTTGGGTTCCTTGAAGTAAACACAAGTTGAAAAAGTAAACTTTACGTTGAAAAAAAAAAGAAATAAACGATGCAAGACAATACAGTCTGTTAAAAGAAAAATAACCTAGACTAGAATTATCTAATACTCAACCAACCTTATTTTCTTTAACATGATACTTGAGGGTATCCTCAGCTTCGCAGAGTACAAATTTACGAGGATGGTAACGCGAATCTTCCTTTCCACGTTTCATTAAAAATCCTTCCATAAATCCTGATACATAATGATTTTGTCTTTCTGGATGACAAAATTCTTCCCTCTCGTATTTTGCCCTTATCCACTGTTCAACTAAAACTCTGATAAATTTTATAAATTACTTTTTAATTCAATCATTCTATATTATATCGATTCAACAAGAATACTATTTAAAATATAATTTAAAATGCTAGCTGATAACTGCATCATAAATGGGACCGTAAGGCAATGACTAAACCAGGAAAACCACAAAGATATGCTCAATAACTCACTGCGGTGAATCTGGGTTTGGTTTGCGGTAGCACGAGGGTACACGCTCCTCGTAGTGCAATCTCGCCAAGGCATTACCTACTTCGCGTATCCTATTCACTTGAGAATCCTCCCACCTATCTAACTTCAAGTGCTTCACTTTCGAAATATGTGCTCCCATAGATCTGTGTACACCGGCACACCTTGTGCAAACAAATATACCTATATTGTAAGACGCCCATTCTGGGTCTGAAATATAATGACCAATAGTCAGTAATGTGAGTCTGTATGAGAAGAAAGGAGGAAGGAAAGGATAGCGTGTTCCCGATAATCGAGACAACTCTCATCGTTTCGTTTCATGCTACTATGACCAACGATATTGTCGAGCTCGGTCATCGCTGGAGCCCGCGACGCCGCACCATGAAAAATACCGGGCGTCACGAGCCATGCTCGGTCTTGTGTATAACGCTATATTATATAATCCTAATATTTAATATCGCAACAAAAACAAACATCTAAACGTCGCGGGCGGAGTGCCGGGAGGTTAAGACGCATGTCGCGATCGTACGCGGTGCATGCGTTCGCAGCGGTTTAAATATATGAAGTCTCTTTTACAAGAACGCACTCACTCTTGGCCCCGCAGTCGGCGCACACGTTATTTCCAGGCTTTTTCAAAAGTTCTGCCAGAAACTTCTCGTTCGCGTCCGCCATCTTAAAACATTGCCGAACGGCAACGTCTGAGAGAAATCTGAGAGACGACACGGCCTGGTTTTGGGTGATCCGCTAGTAGAAAGCCTCTAGTAAGAGATTGGACACCGTTCGCCAATCATATTCAGGACTGATAGTGCGCGCTTTTTGAAAACTTTTTAAGTCTTTAGTATCTATGTAATTTATTAATAAAAAAATTAATTTAATGTCGGTATTCATAATCCGATTTTATTTTTAAGTCACCAAATAGTTATTTTCTATGAAATAAATTTAGCTATTGGCTAATTAGCTAAAATTTACTATTTGATGCGTACTAAACACGTTCGGTATAAACGTGTCATTTGCAACGGAATAAAATTAAAGGTTTTTATTGGTTAAACTCGTGACGCACGTCATGACGCGACGCGTGACGACGCCCTCGGTGGGAACTCACCCTAACAGCAGAGCTGCGTTCGAAAACACCGTGTGCACCCGAGTGGTGTTTTCGAACGCAGCTCAGAAGAAGAAGGCGGCCATTGTGGCATTTAGCAACACAGCACGCAGAGGAAATCATTCAGGGTGAATTTTTCCTTTTTACGCAGAGCTAATAACGTGTTCGTTGCAATGAATACAAAGGAAAAGGAGAAATATATCGAGGAATTTAATTTCCCGTTTTGCGACGAGTCCTCCAAGTATGAAAAAGTCGCGAAAATCGGCCAGGGCACTTTCGGGTAACCAAAAATCTTTCGTTTAAGATTGTTCTCTGCAATGGTAATAGGAGTAAGGATTTAAGGCTGTACGATATTGGAGTAAATTGGTGTTTTTGGAAATGATTCAATCCCATTTTCTACGGTTTAGTAAACCATTTTATTCACGGCCTTATTCTATGCCCTATTAATTGGAAATGCCAGGTTACATTGGGTCTTATAGCTTTAATTGACTACTCTCACTGCCATTGCAATGATGCGAAAGATGCATAACTTAAAACACGTGATCGTGTTGACAAACCGTGTCCATAAAAGAGACACGTGCCAAATGTGAGAATTATGAGGACAAACATGTAATCATGTTTCTGTAGACTACGTTCCGACATTCTGAAAATCTATGGTTTACGTTATGTGTAGATTCTCAATACTGGCATGGCATATTTGAATGCAACTGTAATTGAATAATTCAATAACTAGTGGCACGGAATATAACATTAGATAAAAATTATTTTTTTTTAACAAATGTTTTCTTGAAACAGCATTTTTATTAAAAATACCAAAAATGTAAAATTTAAATGATGTAACGTTAGTGCATCACATGCTCAGTGTATTTACTTTCAACAGATTTGTCTAATGTTTAACTTGATTTGAATACATCCGTCTGAATTTAATTAGGAAATAATTTTAGAACTTGTACACTCTATTGTATATACATTCTATATTTACAATCAATTTCTGTTACTAATTTTAACAATTTTCTAACTTGTATCTTTTTTTTTATAGAGAGGTATTTAAGGCTAAAGACAAAAAATTTCCCAAGAAGTTTGTTGCAATGAAGAAGGTATTGATGGATAATGAGAAAGAAGGAGTAAGTTTGCTTTATTATACAATTATAATTATTATAATTTGTATAACTGCTTCATCTAATTCTAAAATTATCGAGAGATTATTTTAACCATAAATTCTTTATTAAATTTTTGTGTTAAAAAATTTGATACAAACAATGTTTTGATTACTTTATTCAATATTTTTTTCTAAATTTTACAATTTGTTTTACATATACTGTCATAATCTTGTTATAGTTTCCCATTACAGCATTGCGAGAAATAAGGATATTACAATTGTTAAAACACGAAAATGTAGTTAGCCTCATAGAGATCTGTAGGACACGAGGTAAGTGCATACTTAACTCTATTTTCTAATCTTTACAATTCTACATATACCATAAATATGGGGATTATAATTCTTTTACTTGAATAAAATACTTGGAGAAATGCGCAAAAAATGTATTATATAAAAAAATGTTAAACACTGTTAAAAACTAATTGAATTATTGATATCGATGTTGTATAATATTAAGTTTAATTTCATATTTTCAGCAACCCAGTATAATCGTTATAGATCTACTTTCTACCTGGTATTTGACTTCTGTGAACATGACTTGGCTGGTTTATTGTCAAATGTAAACGTGAAATTTAGTTTAGGCGAGATAAAAAGAGTTGTGCAACAGTTACTAAATGGTCTTTATTATATACATAGCAATAAGGTAAGAAGTTATTAAACATTTTACAGTCTTTTAAAGATTTTACATTCTAAAAAATTATGTCCACTTATTTGTTAAGAGATTGAAGATTATTCTTTAGTAAAATAGCATTAATTATAATCTTTGAAGATTACATATTTTTATATTTTCTTATATTATGCACAGATAACATTTTTTTTACGTATTAATTTGCTATTAAAATTATTCATGTTACTATTACTTGTAATTAACGTTGATAATGTTGTAATTATTAATGTTTAACATTTATTAAATTATTAATGTTTAAAATCTTATTTTTTACAGATTTTACATAGAGATATGAAAGCCGCTAATGTTTTAATAACAAAAAATGGCGTATTAAAATTAGCTGACTTTGGTTTAGCAAGAGCGTTCAGTGCAAAAAATGGCCATTCAAATCGCTATACTAACAGAGTTGTCACTCTTTGGTACCGACCACCAGAACTCCTACTCGGTGACAGAAATTATGGACCTCCTGTCGATTTGTGGGGTGCTGGTTGTATAATGGCAGAAATGTGGACAAGGTCTGTATACATCTATTCTGTGATTACGTTCTTGCATGCGATTCTTGTATGTGCCGTCATGTAATTATGTACAAGCTTATACCTTTTAAATTTACAGGTCTCCCATAATGCAGGGGAACACTGAGCAGCAACAACTCATATTGATCTCACAATTGTGTGGCTCGATAACGTCCGAGGTGTGGCCTGGCGTTGACAGGCTGGATCTATTTACCAAAATGGATCTTCCGCAGGGACAGAAAAGAAAGGTGAGTAGTTTGCGAAACTTGTATTGTTACAAGTTTCGTAAACTAATACAAGTTTCGTAAACTACTTATCTTTCTTTATTAACTTTATTCTCTATTGACTTTAATATGTATAATATAATTTGCATGAATCTTTTCATTATCGAAAGGCTTTGAGGAAGCATTTAATGACGTAGCGTTACTAAATGCTTGATTCGCCTTTCGATAATGAAAAGATTCATGTAAATTGTATTATACATATTAAAGTCAATACATCGGACATAGTACATTTTATCGCGTTAAAACTTTTATTTAAATCGATCAGTAAATTCATATTAATTATGATTTTGTATTTATAATAGGTCAAAGAGAGACTGAAGCCATATCTGAAGGACCCTTATGCCTGTGACTTGTTGGATAAACTTCTAATACTCGATCCTAATGATAGACTCGACTCTGATAGCGCGCTAAACCACGACTTCTTCTGGACTGATCCAATGCCATGCGATCTCAGTAAGATGTTAGCGCAACATAGTCAGAGTATGTTCGAATACTTGGCACCACCGAGGCGACCTGGTCACATGCGTCACCCGCATCATCCTCCTGCAGGATCAGCCAAAACTACTACCATGCCTGAAAGCGGATACCAAGATCGCGTCTTTTAACGTATTTCAATGTGTGCATGTGTGTGTATGATATAATATAATGCGTATGTATGTATGAGTGAGTGTAACTGTACATATGTGCGTGTGTTTTATACATATGTAGAACACAAGTTTTATAAATGGCTATGACATTCCATCTTGACGTTACCAATTTTTGATACTGTTCTCATATTTTTATTAAAATTATTTTTATATGAATCTGTCTGTCGTTCATTATCATCCTTATAAAACCGTAGCAAAATAAAAACGTGCATCGAATGGTCACGAGTCATTATCAGCATCTGAAGTCCACTCGTTGATCAGTTCTCTCTTGTGGCTTATTGTATATTAAATTTTCACTTTTCATTCTTTAATCGACATTCAAGAGTTGTAATATTTAAAAAATGAGAGAACATGTGATGCAAAGTGATAGGAAAGGGGAAAAAAGAATTAGAAAAAGATGAAAAGTAAATGAAATCAAGATTAAAATTGATTTACATTGGTATAAATGCATATCATTATTTTAAAACGATGGATATACAAAGAAAATTGAAGATTAATTTGCATAACGCATAATCAACATAAGAAAATTGATTGATTCATAAGCTGTGTACAAGGACATAAAAACTAATTCATTCTCTTATTCATATGCTTTAGTTTGAACATAAATCAATATGGTGACCTCATTTTTTATTTTATTTTTTATTTTTTATAAATGTCGGTAAGTAGGAAATTGATAATATATATCCTTTTCACTGTCTAAGCAGAGAATATGTGCTTTAATTAAATTTATTTCTTTTGAAATTTGTTTTCCGTAGAAATAAATTTAATTTGAAGCACATATTCTCTGCTTTAGACAGTAAAAAAGACATATATTATCAATTTCCTTACCGATATTTAAAAGAATAAAAAATTAAATTCAAATAGAAGAAGATGCGAGCGGCCAATTTCCTTTTCAAGAAAGAGTTTATGATGAAAAAGGTGCCGATTTGCGAAATTAGTAGAAAATCAGAGGTAAGGGCGTTATACTGAACATTTACTCAAATTAATGCTCGAAGCTCATTGGTTCAGATGGCCTTAAGCCATGCATATGCAGCTATGTAATTTTTATGCGCGATCGCCCTTCTGTGCCGCTGTTATATAATCAGCACGTAAGAGATAACATTGAAATAATAATGACTTTTAATTGAATTAAACGGCCTGCGACGGATAGCCTGTTGGCGAGGAGTGTCGCAGACATGCGTTCGATGAGTTTCGGAACGCGCAGTCGCCGTACGGGCGGATGACGTGAGTCGGCCGTCGTCACACATATCTCGGTGGTCCGCGGGCGCCGTGATTAGCATCTGACAACTGTCAAATGGCAATTGCACTTGTGCGCTTGTGATCGACGTGTTCGCGCGGTTGAGAAATGGCAGCGGAGATAAAGCCCGCCCCGGGGGTGAATCACGACAAATTCAGCAGCAGCCGCAAGCCAGTCCTGCTGTCCAAGTTGGAGGGCTGCAGCGACGACGTTAACGCGGCTATCATTATTCCGAGGGAAGAGGGTGTAATCAGTGTTTGCGATGACAGGTATACGACCCGTCGCGCGGCGACCTTTCCGGGACGATTTTTTTCGGCACGTCGATATTGTCCTTAAGGGCGCAACGTCCTCGTCTCGTGTCTACGTTGTCGTGCTAATACGTTAATCTCCTTATCGCTCGATTTTCGGATCATCGGCGGAGCCTCTTGTCCTCCTTGTAAAAATTGCGCATAATTTTTTTGATTACGTGGACACACCTCGAATTTTGTCTTTCCATTTTTATAGCATTGTACGTGCGTGCATATGTATATAGTATACGTGCGCACGCTTTTCTTCTCCCCTCTTTCCCTCTCTTACCCATATAATTCTATCATATAATTATTATATTAATTGCGTAATACGCAAGATTTAATCTTTACATGCGACTTTTTAATTGAAATTGCTGGTTTCACCTCGACTTTGTTTCTTTTATAGGACAGTGAGAGTATGGCTGAAACGGGACTCTGGTCATTACTGGCCGAGTATTTGTCAATACATGCCAGCGGGTGCTACCTCGATGCACTATTGTGTAGAAACGAGGCAGTTGTTTGTAGGCCTGGATAATGGGAGCATTAACGTATGTCGAGTTATCTTTCTTTCATCCATTTTCGGAATTCTATGTGACTGGGATATCACTTGGATTTTCGATTGCAGGAATTTGTCTTGGAGCAAGATTACAATCGAATGACAGCTATGCGCGACTATTTGGCGCATCAGGCGAGAGTCACGGGAATCATTTTCGCTGCAGATTTCGAGTGGGTCTTGAGCATAGGTCGCGATAAATTATTTCAATTACACAGCTCTGAGACGGGACAGAAATTGGGATCGTACCAGACGGACGCGTGGTATACCGCTCTACAGTATCCTTTTGCAAAAGAATCTAAATAAGTAACAAGACAATAAGTAACAAACTTATGCAATGCAAATCAATATAAAATGAGCCATTAACAAGCAGTTGTAAATGTTTTTTTAGATATTAAACAAAATTTTTTTATCTATAAATGCAATTAAATTAAGATGTAGAAACGTTTACCGAGTCTTCATCAGTCAAAATTATGTAATTTTTAGTTGATAAAGACTCGGTTGAAACGTTTCTACATCTTAATTGTATTTATAGATAATAAATTTCATTTGTTAATGTCTAAACAATTTAATTACTCACCCTTTAACAATTAATAAACAATTTAATTACAGTTAATGGCTCACCTTATTATTGATTTCTTTTTTGCAAAGTCTTACGCGAATAAAAGTGGCTTTTGTAGAACATATTTACGATACATTCAGTGAAAAACTTAACTCGCACACCTGCACGTGTACAGATTTGACTCCCAGTCCAAGCATGCCTTCGTAGGTGACTATTCCGGTCAGATAGCCATGCTAAAGTTGGATAATAGCGGCGTTACATTCATTACCACATTAAAGGCACATACGGGAAGTATCCATGCGCTGGCATGGGACACCGAGAAACAGTTGTTGTTTTCCGGAAGTTTCGATCAGAGCATCATTGTTTGGGACATTGGAGGTCGTCAGGGTACCGCTTACGAGCTTCAGGGACACCAGTAAGCGCGCACGCGAAATTCTTTGAATTTTATTCAAACGGAAATTACATAAATTACTGTTAAGATCCGCCCTGAAAAAAAATAAAAATTCTCTCTTTCAGCAATAAAGTAACGGCATTATGCTACGCGAGCGCTGACCGTCAACTCTTGTCCGGAGGTGAGGACGGCGTGATCGTCTGTTGGAACATGGCGGCAAATAGGAAGGAAACCGCGGCTTGGGTCGAATCCGACATCTGCCAGGTACGTTCGAGAGGGTCTTCGAAACCCTTGAACATAGTATGAGTACATGCACATTGCTCTAAAATTAAACGAAATCGCCAGGCTTGCGGAAGACCCTTTTTCTGGAATATAAAAGCTATGATGGATCAACGACAGTTGGGATTGAGGCAGCATCACTGTCGCTATTGCGGGCGCGCGTTGTGCGCCCGCTGCACGTCGCAACGAATACCGATACCGGCGATGGGCTTCGAGTTCGAAGTGAGAGTCTGCGATCAGTGTCACATACAGCTCAAATCAGAGAAGTAAGTCACATGCTCTTTTAATAAATGGCGATGGCTGCATGATAAATAAATATTCGCCTTTAATTTACGCAGTCAATTGTCGCTGGCCTCTTTCCACGACGCCAAGCACAGTGTCGTCGGAATGGATTTGGATGCTCCTAGGCGAAGATTGTTGACCATCGGCCAAGATCGCGTTATTAAGATTTGGGACGTATCCGCGCTCTTTCAGTGAATTTTCCCCCCCGCGTATGTATGTCGATAATTCAAACGGATGCGAATCAAATCACAGAGGTATCGTCATTCTCGGAAAAATATTCCGGAACCTATTTTTGTGATTATGTAATTATACCTGTCTGTGAGTCGGGATGATCGTGATTATGTAATCGTGATTTACGTCGACCCGAGTTGGACCGACGAGCTGACGGAGTACAGAGATGGGCGATCGTTTGTCAATCGGGTCGGTGATAGCGCTAGAGCCTGCTTAATTCATATCCATATTTTCAGCATTAAGTATCGGGGATAGGCTGGAGAGACGATGAGTACAGCGCGAGCACATTAAATTCAGTGGCATTGTCTTTAAATCGTGTTGTAACGATAGAATTACTTCCAGAAAAGCGTTTGTGCGCCTGCACAACGTGATTACACGAAATAATAGTAAATAGTAGTCCGTGGATATATATACATATATATGTGTACGCGAGATGCGTAGACTCGGGTTTGAAAGACCAGGGTGATGATGTTGGCAATCACTACGCGACACAACGCAACACAGAATATATTTAAAAACATTGAAATGTCTTTCGGAGCGTAATTAAATTTTTTTTATGACAAATCGAAGAAGATAACTTTTTGTTAGATGTTCGAATGAAACTCGATACAATCCCCGAGTATTTTCCGACATTTGCAAGATTACACGTATAATGTTACATGTAGCGAATCGAGGGGCCCATCTGAGAATCGCCATTTTGCAACTTTATATACTGATATACTATTGATCGTCCATATTATACTTTGTTATTAAAAAGTAGTTACTCAAAGTCTTTAAAATATCTTTACATTGTTTAAATACATTTTTGATTGAAAAAAATTACTAGTTGACAAATACAAGCATCGATTATTTTAATGTGTCTTAATAATATATCTAATATAGGAATATAGGAAACGAGAGAAAGTATTTTGAAAATTTCCAATTCCTTTTCTACATTACTTCCTACATTATTAAACTATTAGCAATCTGATTGACGAATCTTCAGCTATATTGTCTTTGAATCGACTCGGCAAAGTAGCGATATATATCTCGTACCAAATCCTAGTCCTATTTGTTATATAACTCATGCAGGATTGTTTAATATTATTATATTATCTTATGAGAGAACAGCGAATTAGGCAAGAGAGTATTCGCCGTTGTAATAATGCTGGTTACTCTCTTGACTGTATGAGTCTTCTCAAGTACAATAAATAGGTACAAGCTATGCAAAATTAATTCATCCCCAAACCTAACCATTTGTTGTGTATTTTATCGCGATAAAATAATATATAATTTACTTCCTTGAATGCAAAAGAAGCGTACGAGAAAACGGGACATTGTTATTTTTACTATCGGTACTTTTGTCGCGTATCTTGTTGGCTGATAAAAATTGGCAACAATTGTAAAATGGTGAAGATGATTAATGACATTAGTGATAGTGAGCTTCCATCAAATTTTACGTGTCGAGATTTGTAGATAGGCAAGATGTTGCAGTAGCGAAAAAGAAAAAGTTTGTTTCACGTACACGCCAGGAAAATGCAAATCGTTTTGATCGGCTCATCCTGGCACGATAAATGTACATACACAAAATGCATATCTTGTACCTGAATATACGTACGTATAATTATTTCATTCTTCTTCTCAGTCCTATTGCCTGATTCAGGCGTGGTGACTTCTCTCGTATATCTGTAGTGCGCACAGATTGATTATACAGATATACGAGATCTACAATTTAATGCCGATTCCGAACGGCAAATTTCTTTTAGAGAAATTCTCTTGGCAAGATACTCTCGGTGGTACTTTGTCTTCCGAGAGGAGCCGATGTGAAAATTTCTTCGAAGGTTTGCCGGGAACCGGCATTTTCAGTGTAGTAGTGTGCGCTACTAGACCAAACTCGCGCTCATCAATTATTTCATAGCGATCATCATTATCGTGATCTCTTCACCGCGATTTTGCAAGGAGAAACGATCGTTGTGGAAGTAATCATTCTTGTTATCAAAATGTATCTGGATTTATTCGCGGGGTAAATTCTGCATTTTGAATAGCCAGACGTGCGAATGCAATTCGCACGATTCAAGCAAACTATCCGCATTGAATACAAGTGTACCGTATGTTTGTAAGCTCGATTAGAGAACACTAATAGCAAGTATTATCAGCATTTTTGTATGTTTTGCTAAAAAGTATGTATATGTATATTACCTAAATAATATATTGACGTGCTTCTTATCATAAACGTTACGCCGTTACACGTTACACGACCAAGCAACTACATCTGTGTCGGACGATTATTTGGAAGTTCGTAGTTGCATGCGTAAAGAAACAGACGGATAAATGTTAACTCATACGCTGTGACCCGGCTATCGAGACAAAGTACGTATGTAAATTACGAGAAATGTAAAAAGAAGCGATTAAGCCACGTGTACGTATCCTACTCACACGTCGAATTGATACAAAATGGAAATATATTTTCAATGTAAAACAGTTGATGCAGTCTTGTCGATTTTTTTTTCGATGAACGAAATGAATATGACGAAATTCATATGACTGACAAGTCGTTTACTTACACTTACAACAAAGTTTTCCCTTGTTTTCTTTATTTTTGTTTCTCAGTCTTGTTGTCCGCTTATTACGAAATTCAAATTTGACCAATTGTGTGCACGAATCATTTTGACCTACATCGCGGACGCAGCCCAGCATTTTCAGCGTAGCAGATCGGTGCGCTGTCTACTACACCAAACTTCGCCTCATATATTTTTCTTCATATAGATTATTCTATTTAATTAATTTAAAGTTAAGAGAGAAGATATAGGATTTTATAATTTGGAAATATACCAAGTTTTTTTATATTACAGATTACAGACAGATTACTCTTCCTATTTGGTTGATTGTAAGTCAGAAAGGAAGACGCGGAGTTTTGCAATATTATCAATTTCTCTCGTTTTACGTACAAGCCGTCGACAAGACAGATCACGGTCGATAATGCCGATTCTGAGGCGATCACGGCGAATCGCATCGGGCTGCCAGGTGAGCGGCGAGATAGCTGATCTTGTTACCTGACGGCAGGAAGCGACTTGGCGAACGCTCGGGCCACCAGTCGGTCCGTCACACTTGGTTGTGTACAGCGTGGTACCGCGGTGTATCCCCTTTGCCGCAGCGTAGCGAGCGTGCGAGCGCGCGGTGGGGAAGCCCGAAGCGGTCCGAAGCGCACGAGGCCTTACCACCACCTCCGCGCCTGAGCCAGCTTCCACCTGGCACACCCGATCCGAACCGAACCGAAGCCGAGCGGACGTGTTAATGTGCCGGTTCACCGTAGTTCCATCCTCCGGAACGACGACGACGACCACGACGACGATCGTCTCTCCGTGATCGCCGCGCGACTCCGCAGGTCGCAACCGGTTGTGTCCGCCGTACCTCCGTGCGATCTCTCACCTCGGTTACCTTATGCTCGTTTAGTTCTCCAGCGAATCCATCATCACGCGAACGCGCCTCGCACTCGTCCGCCCGTTCATTCGCCCGCCCGCTCGCTCGCTCGTTCGCCCGCTCGCGCTCATCTCCGAAGAGACCGGACATGAGAAGCGAACCGCTCGTCGAAAGTCTAGTGCCAGTGTAGTGTCTCTTAATGGAGCGTGCCGCCGACATATAGCCGACGTGTAGCCGCTCTCCGTCGTGTTTCTCGTTACTCGCAACAGGTACGTGCTTTGGAAGCCGCGATTCATGCGGGACGAATTCCTCTGGCTCCTCTGTGCCTTTCCCTCTTGCCCCGATCGCAGTCCCGAGAATCGGCCGAGCTTGTTATTCCTACAGGGCCAGACGAGGCGCACGCCCGTATCCCAGATGAACGAAGCGGAAGTGCGCGTGATGGAGGAGCATTCGGTGCTTTCGTTTCGGCGATGAATACGTGACGACGATCGGTGCTCGAGGATCGTTTGACGCTGAAAAGATTCCAAAGATTTACAATTGTACTTGGGAAAGATGACGAGTTTTCAGACATCTCTTCATAGTTTACTTTAAGAAGTATAATTACTTTTCGGAAAATTTCCACGAATGTGAAAGTCCTCGTTCTTATCGAAGACGAGAGATGACGAGAGCCTGTCTAAAATAAGACTCAAGTCGCTCATGGATGCAGAATTGGCGTTGACCTTCTAGCGATTTTGTAAATAGTCATTAAAAAAAATGCGAAAACAAACTTTTAGTGCCGCATTTACCAGTGAATCGAGTCCTCAAGTCTCAAGCTTCATCCTTTCTAATTTTAATGTCAAATGCCGGTTGGACGGCGGTTTATCCTTTTTTATGATTATTGCCGCGTGTCCGTGAATCGAATGCATCTTATCGCGGTGATGAGACTTGACGATCGCTTTATAATAAAAAAACTTAAGTGTGACGAATCACCTTCGTACGCGTACATGCGAATATCGCGCGCGATAGGTGCTACGATAATAGTGAGAGATAAGAAAGGCCATGAGATAAAGGTAACGACTGGACTGACTTGAGACTCTTTGGACGTTTACATACACAAAGTGTTCCACTTCACGGATTATGTTTTTAACGACGAATTCTTTGAAAGGAACTTTGAAGTGGCCTTCAAAGAAGGATTGAATCGAGATGATTGAAGGATTTCTCTTCGCAAATTATGCTAAATTACGAATTATCAAATGGATTACGAAATATTACATATTCCGCTAATTTTAACTAGAGTTTATTTTAATGGAATTCCAATTTGACACTTTATATATGAATGGAAAGATTAGAAAGCCGCGACAAACGGGTTGACCTTCCTCGGCATTTTCGCAAAGATAAAATCGATCTCTAATTGATGACGGAATCTGCGAGAAGTGGGACACCTTCTCTCTGTGCATTATTATACTGATAACAATATTCGCATTCCTCAATAAAACAAATTTCAAAATTTTTCAAAATGTCTCATCTTTTTTTAATAATTTTCTAGATTTATAAATATTATATATATATAAATTGATATGTTGCTGATTTTCGATTTTTTGCTATAATCGCGCGTGATTACCGTGTCGATACACCGTAACGAGTACACTGCGATATCGATACTAATCTAATTACTATCACCGATGCAAATTGGAAAATACGGCTTCTGGAATTATCTTCTTATCTTCTCAGAAGGGCGATTAAAAAACACACAAGTTGTACGGGCTCCTTCAGCGTTAGTCGATCCTAAGCGCCTCGTTTGATCACCCGTTAAAGTCTCTCGCGTGCAGGCGCCTACGCCACTGACCGTTCTCCACAGATATTTTCAAAGTCAATGACTGCGACTGCGACCGCTCTGTGCTCACGCCCGTGCTTCAAGTTCATGGCGAGAGACAAGGGTGCCCACCTATAAAATTAAAACAACAGTCTTATAATCTCGAACGTTCACGTCAACGTGTACGAGTCGACGTATTGATTTCATTCATTCCAAGTTCGCATTAATGATGTCATTCGACCCGACCGTTTATACCGAATCTCATTTCTTCTCTTTGATTAACATAACAAAAGTTAAAATTAATTCGTTCAAAATTTAACTGTTAACCGCCAACAGATAATAGGATGCGAAGGTTGCATTAAAAATGAGACTTTGGACATTGGATGATTCAAGATGCATAAATGATAGCGCGTGTCCATTTGAATGGCCGAAAGGCTTGAAAGAGCTCGATGGAATAACGCATTTGTAACTAATGTCAGAAAGACGGCAACATTTGTCAAAATTATAAATCAAATGCAGTTTAAAACTGACTCTCCTCAGTTTTTCCTTTTGTACATATTCAAATTTGAATGCCCGAATTATGAATGAAAAATAATTCTTTTTAATTGTAACTCGATTTAAATTGGTAATGAAATTTTTCTGTAGATTAAATCATGTTGGTATTGCGATAATATGGAAATTAAATAGTCAAGAGAGAAAGATGACCTTGATTTATAACTGTTGATATCCTTGTACAGCTCTCGAATAGAAAAGATTTAACTTTTTTCTCATTCTCTCTCTCTTTCTCTCCCGTCCGTCAAAAGTAAATTGTTTAAACTACCTTGATGAGTCATGCAAAATGTGTATTAATTTATTCAATGCAGAACAATACCTTCTCTACCTGTCTCTTATTCTCTCAAATCGTATTACTCAATCAAATCGATGCACTCAATCGACACGTTCCATCCGACAAATTAAATTTAGCTCGCTTCGATAAATTTTATTAATGTGATCCCTCATGAAATTAATCTTTCCGGGTTTCTCATACATGTAGATTGTATCAGAGCGGTACTCGCTGTTATGATGCATTATCGCGGGAAAAAGTCTAGATGCTCGTTACATAGTCTTGCATAAAGTCATAAATTTCCTTACGCGATTAATAAATGTGTGAATCTGTAAGAAATATAAATTAATCCGCAGTTTTTTTTTTAATGTACAATTTACTTATCACATATAAATATTACGTTACCTTTCAAACTCGTGTGAAATTTGAACCAAAAATAGCATAACGTTGCCTATGCATCGCGCGATAGATCTCGTTGAAAAGAATACCTTTTCCGCTTGATTTTCTTCGAATCCGATAGCTTAATAGTCCGTGATAACACGCTATGGCATTGGAATTGATGGCTTTGCTAAGACAGAGAGAGAGAGAGAAAGAGAAAGAGAGGATTCTCGGTGAATCTCGACGGAGCCGTATGGCACGGTAAGGCAAACTGCCTAACCCACTTTTGCGAACAGGTTTGCGATGCCTCCGCGGTAACGGTGATCGACTAGACATCACCGACGTGCGTGCCGGGATGCTTCTCTTCCAAATAGATGCAGCGACACGCGTCCAATGACGCGTGTACCGTCAGATTCTCGGGACTGGGTCCGAGTGCTCTTGGCGCTCGCAGCTTCCTCGACTTCCTCGAATTCCCGCGAGTAGTTTTCCTCGAGTGTCTCTAAAGACTTTACACGCATTAGCAGGCATACCTAAATTCACAGGCCGAGTCTAAGTGATCGGCCGTTAGATAAAATTATTGTATGCATTGCACGAAGAGTGCACGCGCCACCACTCGACTCATTTCGATATATTCATTTATTTATTTATTTTTTTTTGCTTTTAGGCGGAGTGCCGACAACCACGACTTAAGAGATGGTCATCGTCACACGGGTAGGTTCTCACGCGATCTGCGTTCCTGTGCACGTCTGTCTTGATTCTGTCAGTGCGCATTATTCTGGTACCGTTGCGACGGCCTAAGGGCACGTTTCTACTCGATAAATTTATCAATTTTTTTCGAGAGCATTATTCGACGTTCTTCGCTCGACGAGACGTGATTCTTCGGTACTCTCCAGATAGCACAGAGAATTCAAAAAGAATTCTTTTTAAATTCCCGAATTGTGAAATAAATTTTTGTTCCATTTCTGTCCTAAAAACATTTTTAAGAATTTAAAAAGAATTCAATTCTGAGTCTTTTTTAAAAAAAAAGCTCAAAAGAAATTCTTTCTATGCTCTTCTACACTGAAAAAAAATTCTGATTAAAAACGAACGAATCAGAAAATCTTGTAGAACTCAATACTTTATGACTTATGATATCCAGAATTCCTATTATAATAACTCGAATATTTGATCAATCCTACAAGATTTTTCTGATTTGTCCGTTTTTAACGAGAATTCTTTTTCAGTGTATAAAGTTTTCTTGGAAGGATTTCTCTCTGTCTTTCAAGTTTATTGGAATCAAAGTACTAATTCATAAAAAAATTTTTAAATGAGTCCTTTTTGAGTTATAACAATCATCTGTGCTGTTTGGGTTATACTTTGTCGACAATCTCCCGCGAGGTAAAAAGCGTTAAGAAAATTGCGTATCGATCGGTCGAATAGCAAAACGAGCGAAATTCGATGAAGCTGCGCGCAAGTGCAGAGGCGACGGATCTCTCGCGGCGGCTTAATCCATTACATTTACCGCTTTCCTCGTCGTTCTCCTCGAACACGGTCAGTAGGAATCTGTGACGAGTGAAAATAGCCGGACAAGAGTCATCGTGTTCTCTCGTTGTAAACAATGATGTACCGCTAAGTAACGCTAGTCACTTGGAGCGACCAAGCGCGCTCCGTTCTTCGCCCGCGCGACTCGTCCTCCTGTTCACTTCCTCGTGTCGTCGACACCTTGTCGTCGATAGGAGATCCCCGGCGAACGTATCCGGAGCTGAAAATCCAAGTTTAGGAGATGCACATTTGAAACTTAAGAGGGAGTAGAGTATCGCCCGCACGATGCAGTCGGCATTTTACGTCGAAACATCTCGCGCGTTACCTCATCGTCCGCATCGCTCGCGTTCCGACCTTTCACGAATGGGGCTGCAATCGCGACCGAGATGCAATTCGGAATATATTTAGATATCGTCTGGAAGTGAGACGCAAGGCTGCCGGAGCGAGTCGCTTCGCGAGCGAATGGATTACGGGAGAGAGCGTGACCCTCGCCGGCGAGACCGCGAGAGATATTTAACCCGTAAACGCTCGTGTAGATGATAAAATAAATCGATAGATTTATCCGCACACCGAAAAGAAATTCTGGTTAAAAACGGACGAGTCGGAAAAATCTTGTATAAGGATTGATCGAATATTCTAATTATTAGGAATTCCGGTTATTATAAGTTATAAAGTATTCAGTTCTATTATAATAACCAGAATATTCGATCAGTCCTACAAGATTTTCTGATTCGTCCGTTTTTAACCAGAATTTCTTTTCAATGCAAAATTACAAGTTTCAAGGTTTTCTATTTAAGAGAAAAATCGCTCAAAATTGTTTGGTTTTCAAAGCCCGTCTTTGTTCCTTAATTCGCGGCATCCGACAACAATTGGCGCGTGCCTCCTGTTTAACGTCGTTTCGTAACTCGATTTCGTGTCGCAATTACTGAATATACTGATTGTGAGTACGGTGAATACAAAACGACGATCGAGGACGCGCTGATCCGAAAAGAAAAATCGAAGGGAGAAAAGCGATGGATCGGCTCTTCGACGTCGCGAGGATCGGTAGAAATCAAGAGGACTCGGTGGCTTTCCCGTTTCCGAGGTCGATAAATCAGCGCGGCGTGCGCGGGAGATGAGCGGGAGGCGAGTGAAAGGCGACGATTACACCGGCGGCGTCGCCGAGACGATCTGACATTCGCGATCGATGTCGACCGATCGCGCGGGGCTCGAGGATCGATTGTCGCCGGGCTCATATCGATACTTTGATTCGCGAAAACACTTTTGGTTGCGTTTCAAAACTTGCTCTTTGAGGAAAAATGTTATTAAAAAAACTACACTGAGAAAAATTCTAGTTAAAAACGGACGAATCAGAGAATCTTGTAGGATTGTTGAAATATTCTAGTCATTATAATAGAAATTCTGGTTATTATAATAGAACTCAATACTTTATTATTTGTAACAACCAGAACATTTGATCAATTCTACAAGATTTTTCTGACTCATCTGTTTTTAACCAGAATTTGTTTTCAATGTAGTTTGTACGGATAATATAGGTTTTTCAGTAAAATTTTTCTCGGAGAGGAAGTTTCGGAACGTACACTAATTGTAAGAGAAAAATATAGTTACTTTTGGCCTTAACCATAATTTTATATTTCTAACAATTATAAATATGATTAATTTAACTATGGTCTGAATTCATATTACGTTTCTTAAATCTTAAAACTTGAAAATTTCTTAAATCTTAATCGTCTTTTTAAATTGTAGAGCTGATCTTGGCTGCTTTATATCCTATGGTTCAAAAAAGGAAGAAAGCGCGCGAGAAAAAATAATTACTTTAATTACATTTACTTAACTGCATTTAACTTACATCACGTACATTTCGAATTTACATTAAAAGTTATTTTTCCATTATATAATCTTCCATCTTTTGAACCACAGTTTATAAAGCAGCCAAGATCAGCTATACAATTTAAAAAGACGATTTAAGATTTAAGAAATTCTTTAGTTTTAAAATTTGAGAAACGACTATGAATTCGGACCTATACATATGCATCATTATGTCAACCATAATTATCGTTAGAAATATTATAAGATTGTGGTTTAGGCCAAAAATAACTACATTTTTCTCTCAGTGTAACCCCATGCAGGACAAAAATTGCTTTTACATTGTAACAATATTGCTGCAAGATTGCAATCTTGTTGCAACATTTCTACAATGTAACTGCAAGTTTTGCGCTACATGGGATCTTTTCATGCCGGGGACGCGAAAATTTTGCGAGCAGTTCAAACTCGTCATATCGCGGAAATACAAAATTTAATTCCGAATCGAATCTCACTCGATTCGACTCACATTCAAATAGTCGGCACATCTCTGGTGAACGCTGGATGGCCGCCTCTCTGTTTGGAGAATGACAAGGTTGAATTCCTCGGCGATTCGTCCGACGGCGAAACGGAAGTCGGTGTCTACCCGTCTCGCCCGTCAATCACGAGCGGGACGCGCGATCGACTTGGCGCAGTAAAGGTAAAAGCCTCCTCCCCCC
>VBVQ01000515.1:35477-55731 GCA_011636635.1 Tetramorium simillimum
GCTTCCCACGAGACGCTCCGCGCAGTTCCGCATGCTGCAACCGTTTGCATCGCGTGCGCGCGCGCGTAGTACGTGCCGCGCACACGAGCACCGGGGGGATCGCACCTAATACACGTTTACGTCCCGATTGTTCACTTCACCGGAACATCGGAAGAGCTCCATCCGTTCCCTCGCCTCGCCTCGCCTCGCCTCGCTTCGCCACGAAATGAGGAGCCGCTTCGATCTATCTTTTTGCTTCGACCAGCAATTTTACTTTCGCATCGCTCGCTCGCTCGGCCCCTCGCCGAATCTTCAATCGCGCCTGATTAACATGCGCGCGAATTTACGGGACGTAAGAATTTCGCGATATGAATTTCACTTTTTCCCTCCGATTGCGATTTTCAACAATTTTGAAACGTTTCGATTCTAGGCAGAAGGGAGCTCCGATGGACTTAAATTCTCTGATAAGCGTTACTGTAAAACTCGATATGAAGGAGATCGAGCCCGTTTTCCTCGCTGAGAGAAAAATATCGTTACTCTTGACCAGAACAACAATTTTATAATATTTCTAACAATAATTATGGTTAACATAATGATGCATATAATTAAGTACTTAATTAAGTACGTTAATCATATTTATTGTTAGAAACATTATAAAATTATGGCCGAGGCCAAAAGTAACGATATTTTTCCCTCCAGTGCCTAATCCAACGGCGACGATAGAAAGAGAGGGAAAGCGGAGGCAGGAAGATGACGTTGGATCTCCGACTACCGAGGTGTGACACGTGCGACACGTGCCGCGTGAATGAAAGAACGCGTGTGTCATACAACAATTGGGAAATTGTTACGACGAGGCGCCTCCTCGCCGCGTGCCGCGCCGCGCCGCGCGCCACGCCGAATGGCAAAGGCGGTAGTACAGTTATCACAACGGTATACCATATAACTCAATTTTTAGATCCGACGCTCGCGTTAATACGAATTCCATACAAGCCGCGACTGTGAAACCCTCGCGTCGCGTCGCTCGCCTCTCGCACACTCGCCAGACGAGAGAGAGAGAGAGAGAGAGAGAGAGAGAGTCAGTCTCATCGCCGGCTAAAATCCATCTCGGCTAGGTACTCGTTACTCAATAACATGAATTACTGGTTTATATTTATTAACGTCGAGATACTCTACGGTCCAAGGCTAACAACATGCTCGTTACCTTGAGCAATTATTTAGAACACTCTCGTGTGTAACATTAGCGTAGATATTCTGGAAACTAATTTGGTTTTTTTTTTTTTTATTAAAGAAAATAATGAAAGCCTCTTGATCCTATGCAGGGGGATTATATATGGATCGAACCAATCTCAGGAAGGGAATTTGACGTCGCGATCGGGGCGCGAGTCATCTCGGCGGAAGGCAGACGTATTCAAGTAAAGGACGACGACAACAAGGTAGTTATCGAATACACGTTAAAGGGTCCGTGCAATTATATTGTATAACAATATTGATGCTTCCTCTACGCGATCAATAATATTAATCAATAATGCAATATCTAATCGGGCAGCAATTTACAAAATTGCTACCGCGAGAATTGTTCGCGAAGGCGACAATATCGAAAAGTTTCGTTTTCAAAGAATGTAATCTTTAAAAAAAAATCGCTATTTTGAAAATACTTGTGTATTTTCTTCGAAAAGCAGTCGTACAATTAATTTTTAATTGTACATTAATTACGAAATTAATAATTTATTGATGAACGTATAACTCCGCAGGAACAATGGCTAACGCCGGAGAGACGAATAAAGGCCATGCATGCCACTTCGGTGCAAGGTGTAGAAGATATGATCAGTTTAGGAGACCTCCATGAAGCGGGCATTCTGCGAAATCTATTGATACGCTACAACGAGAATCTCATTTACGTAAGTTCCTTGGCGCGATGACGAAATGCAATTGATGGAGCGAGATGCAGGCGCGCGAAACCGATTCGCGAATGTAAATTTTACAGACGTATACGGGTTCCATCCTGGTCGCCGTCAACCCGTACCAGATACTGCCTATTTATACCGCGGAGCAAATCAAACTTTACAAGGATCGTAAAATCGGGGAACTGCCACCGCACATATTCGCCATCGGTGATAACAGTTACGCGCATATGAACCGATATGGCCAGGATCAGTGCATAGTAATTAGGTAAGGTACCGGCAGTCAACTTTCGCGAATCATGTTCATTATTGAACAGACAATTATTATTAAAGACTATTATTATTGAAAAGGTTATTAGCTTATTATTAAGAAAACTATTATTGAAAGCTGTCTGTATATAATTACGGCTTGTACAAATTTTCTTTTCCTTTATATCGTTAATCGACATTCACATTGATTTTAGTGGCGAGAGTGGAGCGGGAAAGACAGAAAGCACAAAATTAATTTTGCAATATTTAGCAGCAATCAGTGGAAAACATTCGTGGATTGAGCAACAAATCTTAGAAGCGAATCCGATACTCGAAGGTGAGCCGCATAATTTATTAATTTTAATTCATATCTAGAGTGAAAATTGAAAAAGTTGATTGATTATTGAATAATATCTAACATTCTAGCTTTCGGCAATGCGAAAACCGTAAGAAACGACAATTCCTCCCGTTTCGGCAAATACATTGATATTCATTTCAACGAGCAAGGCGTAATAGAAGGAGCCAAGATAGAGCAATACCTCCTAGAAAAATCGCGGATCGTATCCCAAAGCTTGGACGAGAGGAATTATCATATTTTTTATTGTATGCTGGCTGGCCTTTCCAAGGACGAGAAGCAAAAGCTCGAGCTGGAAGATGCGTCCACGTACAAATATCTTATAGGGGTAAGTATGCGAATATCGGTCCTAACAGCGATATTAATAATAATAATTTTATCTTGTTCTAAGAACACGCGCGCACTCGTGCACACATGCACTCGCGCAAGTACGCTCGTCTCTAAGAACAAAAGTATAATAAAAAAATAGCCAAAAATGTTATTCTAAAATGACATTTAGAAAACTCGATTATACGCTTTCAATCTACATGTACAATATTAATTTTTGTCTTCAGGGTGGCGGCATCACTTGCGAAGGGCGCGACGATGCGGCCGAATTCGCCGACATAAGATCAGCTATGAAGGTTTTGCTATTCTCTGACGTGGAAATTTGGGAGGTACTTAAACTGCTCGCGGCTTTGTTACATATGGGCAATATAAAGTACAGAGCCACCGTTGTAGGTATGAAATTTTTAATAATAATAAATCCAACAAATTTGTCAATCTCATTAATTGAAATTAAATGGTTTCAATTTGTTCACGCATGATGATAATTCCAGATAATTTAGACGCTACAGAGATTCCAGAGCAAACGAATGTACAAAGAGTGGCATATTTATTAGGAGTGCCGGTACAGTCTTTGATAGATGCGCTCACGCGCAGAACTATATTCGCCCACGGTGAGACAGTAGTAAGTATCTTTCCATATGTAAAAACCGAAGGTCTTAGAAATACTGTCACGTAATATTGAAAATGGATCCTTTGTCATATTTCAATAGGTCTCCACGTTGTCGAGAGAGCAATCGGTCGACATCAGAGACGCGTTCGTGAAGGGCATATACGGTCGATTATTCATACATATTGTAAAGAAAATTAACGAGGCCATATATAGGCCGAAGAATAATTCGCGGAGTGCTATAGGCGTATTGGATATCTTCGGCTTCGAAAACTTCAATCACAATAGCTTCGAGCAGTTTTGCATCAATTATGCCAATGAAAATCTCCAGCAATTTTTCGTCCAGCATATATTCAAACTGGAGCAAGAAGAATACAATCACGAGGGCATCAACTGGCAACACATAGAGTTTGTCGATAATCAAGATGCTTTAGATCTGATAGCTATCAAGCAGCTCAACATTATGGCGCTTATTGACGAAGAATCGAAATTTCCAAAAGTACGAATACTATAATTAAAGAATTTGCAACTCTCGAGAACTTTTAATTACTAGCGAAATAGTCATTTTAAATTAACTGGCATTGATTGTGCTTTTAATACATGATTTATCGATTTTCAGGGCACAGATCAAACCATGTTGGCAAAAATCCACAAGACTCATGGCAGTCATAGAAATTATTTGAAACCTAAATCGGATATTAACACATCCTTTGGCTTGAATCACTTTGCGGGCGTCGTCTTTTACGACACTAGGAGTTTCCTAGAGAAAAACAGAGACACATTCAGCGCGGACCTGCTCCAACTTATTCATATATCGTCAAATAAATTTCTCCAAGCTTGCTTCGTCGAAGACATCGGTATGGGATCAGAAACTAGGAAGAGAGCACCGACATTATCAACACAATTCAAGAAATCGTTGGATTCGCTTATGAAGACTCTATGCAGTTGTCAACCATTCTTCATAAGATGCATCAAACCGAATGAGTATAAAAAACCGATGGTAAGCGTTTGCGAAAAGGTAAACTGTCTCGACGTAATTCTGTTCTGGTCAATCTTGCGAATGCAATATTTGATGTTCTAGATGTTTGATCGTGGCCTCTGCTGTCGACAATTGAGATATTCTGGTATGATGGAAACCATCAGGATTCGTCGTGCTGGCTACCCTATTCGCCATTCTTTCCCTGAGTTCGTCGAAAGATATCGATTTCTCATCTCGGGCATTCCACCCGCACACAAGGTGGGTTTATCGAATACGAAACTTTTATTATCATGATATTATCACTGCTCTCTCAGCCACTTTCTCGAAAACTTATTCTTTGAGTAAAATTTGTATTGAAATATCCGTATCGTTATAACTTCAGGTGGACTGCTGCGCGGCGACTTCGAAGATCTGCCATGCGGTGTTAGGTCGGTCGGATTACCAGCTTGGACACACCAAAGTCTTCCTCAAGGATGCTCACGATCTGTTCCTCGAGCAGGAGCGCGATCGCGTGTTAACGCGCAAGATTCTGATATTGCAGCGCAATATCCGCGGCTGGGTTTACAGAAGAAGGTTCCTCAGGATGAGAGCGGCGGCGATGATCGTGCAAAAGTATTGGCGTGGCTACGCGCAACGTCAACGATACAAGCGCATGCGGATCGGTTATATGCGATTGCAAGCGCTCATCAGGTCGCGCGTATTGTCGCACAGATTTAGACACTTGCGTGGCCATATCGTCGCGCTTCAAGCGCGAGCTCGAGGCCACCTGGTGCGCAAGATGTACCGGAAGAAGCTGTGGGCCATAGTGAAGATCCAGGCGCACGTGAGAAGATTGATCGCGCAGAGACGATATAAGAAGATCAAGTACGAGTATCGATTGCACGTGGAGGCGCTACGATTGCGGAAGAAGGAAGAGCGCGAATTAAAGGACCAAGGCAACAAGCGAGCCAAAGAAATCGCGGAACAAAACTACAGGGTAAGTATGATAATTATTTTCTAATAAATTTTATATTCGTCACTTTAACTGATAAAGGAAAGGAAAGTCCACGGTAATAGAGAAAAAAATTATTTCTCTGATATTAAATTGCGACAAGAAAAGAAGAGCCAATCTTCTTCTTAGTGTCGTCGTCTACGATAGTATTAACATAGCCTGCTCACTAAATGTAATAAAAAATTAGACAAGAATGAATAAAATCGTATTTCCGTAAAAACGCTGATTATCTATCGAGAACTATAAACAGTGTCGACCAGTTTTTCCTTCCCAACGATTTTGCAATTCATGTAATAGTTATAAATTATACACTATCACACATAAATTTCAGGAACGCATGCAAGAACTGGAAAGGAAGGAAATCGAAATGGAATTGGAAGATAGGCGACGAATGGAAATCAAGAAAAATTTAATCAATGATGCGGCCAAGAAACAAGACGAGCCAGTCGACGATAGCAAATTAGTCGAAGCCATGTTCGATTTCTTGCCAGACTCTAGTAGCGAAGCTCCGACACCGGCGAGAGAAACATCTGTGTTTAACGTAAGTCGTAATAACTTGATTTTTCGTTCTAAAAGTGGTTATAAATAATTGCGACCTTTAGAACTGGAATAACATGTAGAACTAGAATAATAAAAAAACATTCTAGTATTTTAATATCTAAAATTAGAAAACTTCGCTCATCTTTTCTCGCATTAAGAAAATATTAATTCCGTTTTCTCTGATAGGATCTTCCCGCACCGAAAGCTGATCAACATCAAGAGATAATTAGCCCGATTCAGATGGCCTCGGAGGATGAAGAGGATCTGTCTGAATTCAAGTTCCAAAAATTCGCGGCCACATATTTTCAGGGCAATATCACGCACCAATATTCTAGAAAGCCACTCAAGCATCCATTATTGCCGTTGCACACGCAAGGCGACCAATTGGCCGCTCAGGCTCTATGGATAACTATACTTCGATTTACGGGTGATTTACCCGAGCCGCGGTTCCATACGATGGACAGAGACACGACTTCGGTAATGTCAAAAGTGACGGCGACACTCGGACGGAATTTTATAAGGAGTAAAGAATTTCAAGAGGCTCAGATGATGGGCATGGATCCTGTACGTGAAAGTCTCTTTGTAATTTATATAAATTTTAAATTGTATTGATACGCAAAAAGACGCTAAAGCTTTACAACAAAATATCCTTTGTATCTTTCCAGGATACGTTTCTCAAGCAGAAGCCGCGTTCGATCAGGCACAAGTTAGTATCGCTAACTCTAAAGCGAAAAAACAAGTTGGGCGAGGACGTGCGTAGAAGGCTACAAGAGGACGAGTATACCGCCGACAGCTATCAATCCTGGTTAGAGGCCAGACCTACGTCAAACCTCGAGAAGCTGCACTTTATCATCGGCCACGGTATATTGCGCGCCGAATTGCGGGATGAGATATACTGTCAAATCTGCAAGCAACTGACCAACAACCCATCGAAATCGTCACACGCTCGAGGTTGGATTCTGCTATCCCTCTGCGTCGGCTGTTTCGCACCCTCTGAGAAGTTCGTCAACTATCTGCGAGCCTTCATTAGAGAGGGGCCACCCGGTTACGCGCCCTACTGTGAGGATAGGCTGAAGAGAACCTTCAACAACGGCACTCGCAATCAACCTCCGAGTTGGCTTGAACTTCAGGCCACGAAATCGAAAAAGCCGATCATGTTGCCGATCACTTTTATGGACGGCAATACGAAGACCCTGCTGGCCGACTCGGCCACTACCGCTAGAGAACTGTGTAACCAATTGTCCGATAAGATCTCGCTAAGGGATCAATTCGGCTTCTCTTTGTATATCGCCCTATTCGACAAGGTGTCGTCCTTGGGTAGCGGCGGCGATCACGTGATGGACGCAATCTCGCAATGCGAGCAGTATGCTAAGGAACAGGGAGCACAGGAACGAAACGCGCCGTGGAGGTTGTTCTTCAGGAAGGAAATTTTCGCACCTTGGCACGAGCCGACCGAAGATCAGGTGGCCACGAATCTAATCTATCAGCAGGTAGTACGCGGCGTGAAATTCGGCGAATATCGCTGCGACAAGGAGGAAGATCTGGCGATGATAGCGGCGCAGCAATATTATATAGAATATCACACCGACATGAACGTGGATAGACTATATACCCTTCTGCCGAATTACATACCGGATTATTGTCTGACGGGGATCGAGAAGGCGATTGATCGATGGGGACATCTCGTTTTGCAAGCGTATAAAAAAGTAAGTCTTGTCTTAAAAAACTAAATAAGTATTTCCAAAGCAAACTGTGACTCGCATAAAAATAACGTATGACAAGACGAAAGACATTTGTAAAATAATAAAAGATCACGAGGCAAATTCGGATCGAAACGCGAAATGATAAAATGATAAAGATATTCTAGTCTCGCAAACAAGGACTAAATTAAGAGTAAAAGTTCCAAAATACTTTTACTTTTATTTTAAAGAGGAATGTTAACTTGAAGCTATTCCAAAATATTTAATTAAAAAGCGCTCTCGCATATACATACACAGATGTTTCTGATTTCTCGATTTTAACTTTTCTCCTAACTAACTTTTAATTTCAGAGTTACTACTTGAAAGAGAAAGTACCAGCGCTACGCGTTAAAGAGGATATAGTCGGCTACGCAAAGTTCAAATGGCCTTTGTTGTTCTCTCGTTTCTACGAAGCTTATAGAAATTCCGGCCCGAACTTACCGAAGAATGACGTTATCATAGCCGTTAATTGGACCGGAGTGTATGTTGTCGACGATCAGGAACAAGTGCTCTTGGAGTTATCCTTCCCCGAGATTACCACCGTATCTAGTCAAAAGTGCGTAATAGTGATTAAAATTAAATGTTTTTACTTACAGAAAAGTTTAAGAGAAAATACTTGTAGCAAGTCGTAGCATGAAGTAGTATAAAATAATAAAGTTGTAGCGTAAAGTAAGAAACAAACTCCCTGATATGACATATTTTACTTTGTGTTTATAACTCAAAATGTTTTAAAATGTTAAAATGTTAAAAAAATGTGAAAACTGGTTTAAGTATTATATATTCTAAACTTTGCATTATCTTCGCAGAACAACCAAGATGTTTACGCAAACATTCAGTTTATCGACGGTACGGGGAGAAGAATTCACGTTCCAAAGTCCGAACGCGGAGGACATCCGTGATCTAGTGGTATACTTTTTGGAAGGACTGAAGAAGCGCAGCAAATTCGTTATAGCCCTACAGGATTACAAAGCACCGGGCGAGGGCTCGTCGTTTTTGAATTTTCAAAAGGGCGATCTCATCGTCCTCGAAGATGAAAGCACCGGCGAGACGGTACTCAACTCGGGATGGTACGTCGGAGCCTGCGAAAGGACTGGTGAGAAGGGCGATTTTCCGGCTGAGACGGTTTATGTTTTACCTTCCTTAACGAAACCACCGAACGATATATTGGTACGTATCAATGCACGGATTACTTTCATTACAGAGAAACGTTGACTTCTTTATCTAAACTCACTTATAATTTTCAGGCCTTATTCAGTATGGAAGGTACGGAAAATAGTCGCAGACTCTATCCGCAGCAAATGAACGGTGTGGACTCTCGCGATAAACCTCACACTCTTCTAGAATACGCAATCGATCATTTCCGGTAAGGAAAAATTGTTGCATTTAATATTCTAAAGTAAAAAGTGTGATAACATTCTAATTGAATTTTTATCCCAGAACACCGCCAAAGAGGACAATGTCCAAGACACTGACTTTAACATCCGCGCGACGTGGCCACACAGATGAATTATGGCATCACTCGAGAGAACCGATAAAGCAACCTCTTTTGAAGAAACTTGTATCCAAAGAGGAGTTAGCAGAAGAAGCGTGTTTTGCCTTCAATGCCATTCTGAAGTATATGGGCGATCTGCCGACGAAACGACCGCGCGTTGGCAACGAGTACACCGATCTAATCTTCGACGGACCGTTGAAGAATGAAATTTTACGAGACGAGATTTATTGTCAGATTATGAAGCAACTGACTGATAACCGCAACAGACTGAGCGAAGAGCGCGGATGGGAATTAATGTGGCTCGCCACTGGACTGTTTACTTGTAGTCAGAGTCTCTTGAAGGTATGATGTATAATAGAATTTTATGTCTCTCCCTTTTCTCCTCCGTTTAATAATTATTTTATTTTACAGAAGAATAATATCGATAATGAACTTGAAAAAAATTCGCAAGTATATATATATATATAAAATACTATTTTACATTGCAGGAATTAACTTTATTTCTGCGCACAAGACGCCATCCTATATCCCAAGACTCTTTACAAAGGCTGCAGAAGACCTTACGCAATGGTCAACGAAAATATCCACCACATCAAGTAGAAGTGGAAGCTATCCAGCACAAAACTACGCAAATATTTCATAAGGTTTATTTCCCAGATGACACGGACGAGGTATGTACTTTATTGCCTATTTCCTCTAGGCAATTTTTTTTATCAATTAATAACTATTGTAATTTTCGTTTATAGGCATTTGAAGTTGACTCGTCTACCAGAGCGAAAGACTTTTGCCAGAATATCGCGCAAAGGCTCAATCTGCGATCTGCCGAAGGCTTTAGTCTGTTTGTCAAGATCGCCGATAAAGTTATTTCCGTTCCGGAAGGAGATTTCTTTTTCGACTTCGTACGACATTTGACTGATTGGATCAGAAAAGCTAGACCATCACGAGACGGTATATTTTTTTAATCTTTAATATTCTCGTTTTCTCGCTACGATTGTATCAAATTATAATATTGAAAACAACAAATTATACGATTTTTTTTATTATACGTGTATGAGATGGAGAATGCATTGAAGACTCATTTTTGTTCGTGAATGAATGAATATATATAAATATATGCAGATTAAGTTATATTGCGCATATATATTATAAGTATTCAGTATTATATATTTTTTTCCAGGAGTGTCGCCGCAGTTTACATATCAAGTCTTCTTTATGAAGAAACTTTGGACAAATACAGTTCCTGGTAAAGATAGAAATGCCGATTTGATTTTCCATTTCCATCAAGAACTTCCCAAGTTATTGAGAGGTAAGTATTGGCAATTAGAATGTTTAATTCTGGCGTAATAATGAATTATGCAACATATTATTATTGCCAAATAGGCTATCACAAATGTACAAAAGAAGAAGCATCAAGATTAGCAGCCTTGGTATATAGAGTACGATTCGGCGAGAGCAAACAGGAATTACAAGCGATCCCGTAAGCACATTTCAATACGTAATTTGCAATTTTGCAAGGAAGACATTATGAATGAAACAAGCAAATTTTTTTCTATTTTAGACAAATGCTAAGAGAACTCATACCGGGTGATTTGATCAAGATACAGAGTGCTAATGATTGGAAAAGATCGATAATCGCTTCCTATAATCAAGATGCTGGTAAGTAAAGAGGATGAATGATTCGCTAAAGCCCTTAAAAGATTTGAAATTTTTATCGAGATACTTTATCTCAGGCATGAGTCCAGAAGACGCGAAAATTACGTTTCTGAAAATCGTATATCGATGGCCGACGTTCGGCTCGGCGTTCTTCGAAGTGAAACAGAGCACGGAACCAAATTATCCCGAGTTGTTGCTAATCGCCATCAACAAACACGGCGTCAGCCTCATACATCCTCAATCGAAGGTAATTGAGATAATTCCACGTTATTTTCTCTCGATGAGAGAAGTACGGAGAGATATGCAGAGTTATAAATATCATTTTTTAGTTTTAATAAACGTTTTATCAATGCTTTATCTACTAATAATGTATACGTACAATTTTACAGGACATACTCATTACTCATCCCTTTACAAGAATCTCCAATTGGTCATCTGGTAATACCTACTTCCATATGACGATAGGAAACCTCGTGCGCGGCTCGAAGCTCTTATGCGAAACATCATTGGGTTACAAGATGGATGATCTCTTGACCTCCTACATTTCGCTAATGCTCACCAACATGAACAAGCAGCGCACGATACGAATCAAGTAGCAGCACAAATAACAAATGGAATAATATTCCATGACGCGACTGAATACACCTTGCGATTTTAACATTTTGCTGATGTTAAGATCGCTCACAAATTTGTCAATTTGGCTTTTTACAAACGCGCGACTGCGTGTCGATTTACGAATGTTTGATATTACGAATTCTGCTCGCAATATCGTTTCGTTCAACGGATTTTTTCCATCCGAATTGACGAAAAGTAATTTAAATTTTTATTTTACTTGATATATTTATCATTGTTCATGTTATGTTATAAGCGACGTAAGAGTTTTGTGCAAGCAAGTTCAGAATGCTATCATCAATGCTGCAATTTACATTATAAAATATAGATATAGTATATTCGATTATTTGCATATCTACCTGTTAATTTATAATTCATAATAATCTGTGCAAGAGGAATAACAATTTATATGTACACAAGTTATAGTTGATAGATTTGTACATGATTTACTTACAATTAAGAATTTTTCATCGCTTTGTATAAAATATTAATTCCTTCGTATCTCATTGGTAGATCCTGTAACTCAAAATTCATATTATTATCTCCAAACAATTATACGCACTCTACGTGCGTCTTAATGTATAACACGGGCATAATGCAACAACTTGCGTTTGCGACAGTTGTGCGAATCCGCAGCCGAATGGCGAATGGTTAAAATATCCGTTCAACTGAATCGTTCATTATTATTACGTACACATGGCGTAAGTCAAATTTTGGGAACTCGCGTATTCTCGCGAAGATACGGGATACAAAGTGACGGGATGTGTCTGCAGGGAAAAATTCTCCAAATTTGCCTTGCTACCTCTACAGAGTATAATTTCGCAATAAACGTTTCGCATAAGAATGTAATTACTATTAATTCGCATTTATAATTGTGAATAAAGACGACCATATTTTCCACGCGCAAAGTACAAGCGTTAATCGTGGGTAAATTCCCATGGAATGCATACCGGCGTTCCCCCCTTTCCGACACAGATCTCTTCGGGAAGACATTCCCAGGGCGATGCTATCTCACTTCCTCTTGGAGATGACGGTGTTTCGATTATCTCTCGTAAAAAAAAGAAGGTAAAGGATCCGAGTATACGCGCTAATGACTGAAAGCGTCGGCGTTCACTTAGAAGAAATTACCAATTTTCTTTAACACCTCGTATCCGTTTACTAAAATTTTCTAGTAGTTATTAAATGTGTCGATGCGATACGACACTCATAAATTTCAGATAAAATTGAATTGGTTTCAAATCCGTTGAAAGATCCATGAATAGAGAAAATTCCACCATTATTAATATACGTTCATCTGTATATAATGTTCGCAAAGAATTCCCAACTGATTGGTTTTGGGATCGGGAATCAAGCGGGAACTGATCGACAAAATAAAGATCGTATAATATAAATCTTCTGTTTATTCTAAATCATGTGTAGGATCGTAAAACTTTATATGCGTCTTCATTATTGATATAATTACAATAAAGCATATAAATGTAATTTTTAATGTATTTTTTTACGAAAACAAAAGTCCTATAAAAAAAACGCTCCAAATTACAATATAAAAGATCCTCGATCTATCTGAAAAGAAAACTTCAAGTATCATGTATAAGTCTTCGTGCACAATGTAATTTAAAAATAACCGTCCACTCATTCGGACATCGCAATTTCCGATATTCATATCTCTAATAAAAATCAGGAAAAATATACATGTGTATAATGCCATATGTATAATGATAGAGAGATTTGCTTCTTACACTTTATTTTTATTTATGAGAGTTAGATGATGAACCAAAAATTAGTTTCACGTGAGCACCTCGAGGATATCTAACGCAATTGTTACACCGGGATCCATGTAATTGTAATCACAATAAGTGCTGTACGTACATTGAGATACTATATACATAAAATAACACACACGCATACAATAGACAGACATTCGCGCGCACGCGCGCTTATATTGTCAGAAGAAAATAAGTTCTGTTTTTTTTTTTAAGCCAATTTAACGTCTCTCAGAGATGTGGAGAAGAGGAAAAGAAAAATGCACATGAATTCTACTGACTCTGTCAATCTCTGACCGTTCTCACGATTCGTGCGACGCATCGCATACATTCATTCGATGAAAGTATATGCACTTATCACGCGCCTCCTAATAAATAATGAAGAATCTATTGACACCGCGCGCGTACGAATTTACAAATGTACCAAACGTCGAGGCCGTCGTGCGCGGGTTCAAAAAATACATCGCGTACCTTCTCCCTATCTAACTTTGTACAGGATGGATCATTCACGCGAGGCCAATCGCCCGGACCTCGGTATGGGTTCTCGGACCGCTCTCGTAAAAATTCTCTTCTTTTTACGAAACGATATCTTTTCGATACGACGAAAACGGATCGCCGGATAAAAATGGCGTGTTATAAAAAATTTATACGATATCAGCAACAACGTAGCGAGCGGCGTTACAACTTCGAGATCCGCTGTACCGAGTTCGAAGCGTGGCAGCAGCTTCTCTCGTAACAAATACAGTGTTAAAAGCACAACCATCGTTCGGTGACCGATATGCAGATGTATAGACCAAGAGTCGTTACTCGTTACTAACATTACTAATCGACACGTTTGATAGTTTTGTTCATCCTTCTTAAAATGCCGGGTGAAACGAAGGTAAAATTACAAGGAAAATGTTTCGAGATGTATCATATAGAAAACGATTAAACTAATTTTATCATATAAATCGAATCTCGTAATTTCATTTGCTTCTCCCGGAGAGTCTGTCGTCAAACATCGTATACACGACTCAGTCTATACACACTAGCGTAAGCCGTTATACCTACAGGATTGCTATATAAATTATTATCTCTGTGTCTCAACAACTTACGTCTAGTTCTACGATTTTTTAGCGCGTGCGAAATTGGACGCGCCACGTCGTCGCACCTCGTCGGGTGCACTGAGCGATACGCTACGTTTCCGTATTGTTCAAGTTTGCACTGCACCGCGCCGCATCACCATCGATCTCGAATAAGAAATCCTTCGCCAGATACGAGCAGTCACCGTCGCCGCTCTCACTCCCGTTATCGTTATCGTAATCGTCGTCATCGTCGTCGTTGTCGTCGTCGTCGTCGTCGTCATTGTCGTGAGACACGACGGCTGGCGTTGCACCGTCCATATCACTACATCGTAAACTTTGGTTCGCGTTGTGACGGTTATCTAGAAGACATCAGAGACCCGACTGCGGCGGCTGGCCGTGAGTGTTCCAGGGTACGTCGGCGGGCATCGCGGCGGGCGGTATAGCTTGAGTGTGCATGGCACGCGGCGCCCGCATGATCTCGTCGGCGGGCGGACAGTGCGGACGCGGCCCGGGCTCGGGCGTGTACGTGAAGGTCAGACCGGTCGCGTAGATGATGCCGTCATTGCGTACTAGAGAGACCGGCACCTGCGTCGGCTGGCGTACCCAGAGCCACTCGCCGCGGAACAGCGAGATGTCCGGCACGACGCAGAGCATGCTCTCCTGACATCGGTACATGGTCTCGGCCTCCACGTCGCCGAACCAGACCTGCAGGTTTGGCGTGAAATTGTCGCCCGTCAGCTCGAGCATCGCCACGTCGCCGCCGCCGTTGAGGTGCAGGCTGTGGACCAGCGGTACCGGCGTCACCGGTGACCGTACCGGGCCCATGCCCTCGAAGAACTGGTACTCCGCCTTGTCGGTGCTGATGATCGTCCAGCAGGCGCCGTCGTTGATCATCTCCTTGTTCGCTTCCTTCGGGCAAGGCGTAGCCTGGAACTGTATAATGCGCTCTTGCGACAGGCACAGGTACATATGATCCGTGTCCTTCATGTAAAAGGCGCACTTGTGCAACTGCGATACAGGATCGTCAGCCTCCAGGCTGGCCATTTGTTTGTCCACCTTGCGAATCACCAGCCGCGGCAGAGCCATTCCCGTAACGGAGCACACCAGTTTCACGGTGCTGCCGTAGTGCACGTAACCGTCGCGCACCTGAAACTCCTCCGACTCGCTCTCGTTATCGTCCAGAAGGTGGATGGTGAACGCGCCCCATTGCGTCGAGCTTGCGTGGAAATTGCCGTTCTCCACGTGGAGATAGCGCGTGCTGACTGTCTGCGATCGCAGTCGATTGAAGAGCGCCACCTTCGTGCCGCTGGCGATGCACAGGTCCGCGTTCTTCAGAGATTGCTTCTTCTTGGACGGTTTCGAGATTACCTTGATACGCTTGCTCTGAAACACGCCGATGTCGTGGCCGCTGCCGTAGAACATTTTCACCGAGAGCATAAAGTGCTTGCGCTTGTCCGAGTCGGAGATGTAGAGAGTCTTTGCCGCGCAGTACTGCTTGCCGTTGTTCAGATCCAGTTGCTGCATATCCTGATCCGAATTGCCGATGCCGATGAAAGCGCACAACTGGGCACTCTGCTCGCTCTCGCCCTCGCGCAACATTTGCTCCTGACGCATCCTCCAGCCGTCGCCGAAGAGGTAGATGCATGGTGGCGGGCAGAAGAACCGTTTCTCGTTGCCGTACGACTTTTGCGCGACCTTCGCATGCAGGATCACGATCACCATGTCGCTACGGTCGCGCAGGTAACGTTCCATCGCCTCGCGGGTCAGTCGCTGATCCTGGTGATCGGGCCTGTAGATGCCGGGGCCGAATCGAGGGTATACGGACATGACCGAGGTCGGCGAGGGCGGAGATTGCATACCATGTGCCATCGTTGGCAGCCCGAATTGATGTGGCATATTTAAAAGTCCGAGTTCGAACTCTCTCGTGCGAAACGGAATAACAAAGTTGCCGCCGTTGGCACCGACTTATATCTTCATCTTCCAGGCGCGCCGAATGGCTTCCCGATCTCTTACCTATGGCGAATCAAATTATCTTAGTGATACACGATTCAAGGTATAATGCAAACAAAACTTGAATATATGTGTCATACTATTATCAATGATTATTTGTACATTTACCATTGTCGTGCGAGAAAGGTGCGATACTAGCGTGTAGCGTGCTAAATGATGAAAACTCAAACAGAAATTAAAATTAGTACAGAAAAATAAAAAATTAGTCGAAATCGTGTAAAGAAATACAACTCGGTTGAAATAGCAGTTGCAACGTAAGCGAAGAGCGGTAGCGAGTTAAATTAAAAACAGTACGGAAATAGATAAATTAATAATTACATTTGATTAATGTCTCTTTGCGTATGTGTAACGGATAGGATATATAATCCAAGTGATGTAGCATGCGCGCGCGCATGAGATTGTAAAGGTGTAAAAACTATATGACGATATCGTGACTTTAAATGCGTGATAATGTATTCGCATAATATACAGTAGCGTCACCGTTAGTCACTCGCGCGATTAAGCGTACCAAACTGCATACAAATGTCTGCTCGTTTGAAGCTTTAGCGTGAGAAAGATTTTTGCTTTTTACTGGGGACAAGACGTAATTAACTCGAGATATCTTTCTTCGTACGAGCTATCAAGAATTGCTGGTCTCGGCACAGGAAAGAGGAAACAACGTACAGGCACGTACACACACGCACGCCGTGAGAACCAAGCCGGGCTCATTTTTCCTGCATGAATTAAAAGCGCTCCTATCCATTGTGGCCGCGCAGGTAGAGCTTATGTTTATACACTGGGAAAAAAAACGTACATGTCATAATTAATAGTGTAATTCCTCAGCTCGTTAAACGAACGTTACATTAATTACACGAGATCGACGCTGCGGCGCTACAAGTGTACATGTGCAAATTTTACAATTTTATCAATCACCTACCTTGTGAAACATACTACTTCCTTTTTACACAATCTCTTCCTTTTCAAATAATCCTTGAAAATAATTCGATAAAACTGCTCTCTACTTTACCTCTTGCTCATTGTAAATTTGTCATTTTAATGGAAACTTGTACGTGTGCTCTCCTTTTCCCAGTCACTTGAACTATCATGATTGTTTACAGATATCTTCTTCTAGATAAATTCATATAGGTTTGTTGCATCCAGTTGTGCTTTACAGTAATGCAATTCTAATCGGGAGCTAATAATTGTTTTGCTTTGACCAGCAAATATTTCTTATCGATAGATGAAAATTTAATTGTGATACCAGTTAAACTGCTGATTGATTCATATTGTATACTGTATAAGTTTCTCAGCAAATTAATAGCTATAATCTGCTCTTGTTTTCTATCTACTTTTCCTAAATTGTCACAACATAGTGTTATGTAGTGTTAGACAACAGCAGAAAGAAATGTAATAAGAAAAGATGATAAGTTAGTATTGTTTCAATGACAGCTACAATATCGAAGCGCGAAAAAGAAAAGTATCTGTCATTCGCACATCAAGACATGTCCCATACTTCCTTTAGATAATTGCAATCAGAAACATAGAATTTGCTTAATAATATAACCTAAGTCTATAATTGCAAATGCTTATTTAAATACTCTAAGAATAGAAACGCAAATGCATTGTTCAGCAAAAAAAAAGCATTCCAGCAAATTGTATTCAATATCCGTTGAAGTAGAATAGAAAACGTATCCTGATTCACGTTTTTAGGCCTTATTATTTGTACTTCACAACTACGGTTCCTTTTACCTTGTTAAACAAACATATCAGATTAGTAAAAAGAATACACTGCAAATGTACACAATCCCAGGTAGAACAAAAATTATAATGACATCATATTGACATCAAAATAAGGCTAAAGCAGTGATAAAGTAACATAATAATGACATTTTGAAGTCATTTTGACATCTTTGTATCTTCTTGTTCTACCTGGGATACAACGAAAAACACATATCACAACACAATACGTACAAAAATCTATCATAATGACACAACGTTATCCTATGCAGGCAGCAGTGTGAGAAGAAAAAGTCTCGCGTGCAGAATGGGAGAAAAAGTTCAGATTACAGAGCGGCGAGAGTGAAAAGCGAAGCGATAAACGTTCTCCGGGTCGTTGCCGGAGGAAACCGGGGACAGGCTGGACGGGAACCCGGACATTCCGGCTCGCGGGAAGGAACGCGGGGGGTCCGTTCCCGCGGCTAGGTCGTGGACGAAGGGTTTCGGGGAGGGATCGATTTCGTGGGCCGCAGAGAGGAACCGCGATCGAAGCGGCGTGTGCGAGGTGCGGGTCCGGCCGTTTGTTTATTTACCTTTCGACGCGCGAGCGAGGTTACGAACTGGCGGACAGGTTAAATCCCGGGTAGACTCGCCTCCTCATTCCTGGCCGGGCGTCTCGAGGGTAACCGCGTACCCGCGTGCATCCTCCGAGCTATCGATCATCCCGTAGCGGCCGCCAAGTCCCCGGCGATCGTTCACCGCCGTCCGTGGCGAATCCTTCCGCGTCCTCTCGTCGTCTACCCTCTCTTTCTCCCTCGCCTTCTCCGTCTCCCTCGCTCCCTCTCTCTCCCTAATCCATTCAAAAAACACCTGTTCACTTTCCGAATTTTCCGAACAGCGCTGCCAACCGCGACGAACGAAACGCGACGGCGCGGTGCGGCGCGGCGCGGCGTGCGTACGCGCGCAACTTCAAACCGTAGCGGGATTCGAATCGGTGAGGCTCGATTCGCCTCGCGCGTCTCTTCTCTCGCGATTCCGCGGTGGAGTGAAGTGCCGCGCGAATTAAGTCGAGTGGCGGATCGGCGGCAAATCTCGGCGACGGCGGCGGCGGCGGCGCGGTAATGACGATCGTTCTTAACGCGCGACTGATGGATAACTAACTCCGGAGCAACGACGTTAGAGTTATTGCCGCCGCGTAAGTGGTCGCGGCATGAACGTAGCGGGCGAAGGAGAGGGGAGCTCTCGGGCGAGAGCTCGGGGAGAACTCCGTGCTCTCGCTCACTCTCTTTCTCTCTCCCTCTCTCTCTCTCTCTCTCTCTCTCTCTCTCTCTCTCGCCCGAGAAGTGCGAAACGAATATACGGTGGCGGTGGCAAGACCGTGCGTTCTTGGACGATACGCGCCGACGTTCACTCCGATGTACGAAAATCGCGCGCGAAACGTCAGCGATCGTTCGAAAGGCTCGTGAAATTTCCACCGCGTTTCTTTCTCGTAACAGCTCTCCTGTCAATTACCCAGGTAGAAGGAAAATTATAATGACATCAAAATAACGCTAAAACAGCGATAAAATGACATAACAATGACATTTTAATGTCATTTTGACATCTTTGTGATTTCTCGTTCTACCTGGGTCTATTTTGAGCGACAAATTCAAATCGTCGTGCAACGACCTTCACGCAATTCGAGTTGACGGGTGTCGATTGCATTAGACGTCTCAAAGACAAGGAAAATTCGTATATTTTACACGAATTCTGCCTGTCCTCTACGATCGATTATTTTACGTATCGCTCTTTAAATCGCAGCTCCCCAAGTAGAACAAAAATTATAATGACATATATCATGTTTACATGAAAATAACGCTAAACCAGTGATAAAATGACATAATAATGACATTTTAGAGTCATTTTGATATCTTTGCGATTTTTTGCTCTACTTGGGTCCGTCGGGCGATTCGGACGCGGAAATAATTCGATTAATCGCCATCGAGCGCGCTAAACCGGGCGACCACGCGAGCCGATTTTCGATTCGATAATGCACCTTCGCAGCTGTGTTCGCGGCGATCCGCGAAAGCGGAGCACTCTCTCGCACTCGTTCCACCCCGTCTTCCCTCTCCTCAACCGCGATGACACTCTCTTCTTCTTTTTTTTTTCAAATCCACGATACCCTCACGACAACACGGCGCCCGCGCGCACGCGGATACGTCACTGATGCTGCAGATTCTATTGTTTTACTGTTGTACAATGGCCCGGTCGACCCGAGCGCCTCCAGCTCCCTGCTCCCCCACCACCTGACCCGCGCGC
>VBVQ01000516.1:0-55609 GCA_011636635.1 Tetramorium simillimum
AGAGAGAGGGGGGAGGGAGGGAGAGAGGGGGGGGAGTGAGAGCACTCCCACAATCACGACAATCGATCCGCCGAATTTCAATAAAGGGCACCGGGTCTTCGCTGGGTGAAGGGACGACTGTGTGGCGTGGGCGGCCCTGTGACCTTGAACAGAACGTGCCTGTCGCGGTGCGCACGCGCGCCCGCCCGCAGGGTTCGATCATCCTTCGTCGCCGGGGGCCCTTCGCTACACCGGCTGGCTCGGAAAGTCGCTTTTCACTTTCGCATCCCTTTCCCTGTCCCTTCGTCCCTCCGCCCGCGTCCCTACGCCTCGTATCCCTACGCGCAGCGCGCTTTTACGATAAGAGCGAGTGCCGGATCCGCTGGTAAAAGGATCTCGTGACAGGTTGGGGGGAGGGGAGGGGATGCAATCGAGATTCTCGGCTTGAAAAAAAAAGAGACAAAATAATACACACTCGCGCAAACGATCGCGTACGAAAGGTATCAACGTTAACGCTCGATCGAGTATGCGCCTCTGATCAAAGGGCCTCCTCGTGTGTCTCTTTCTTTGAGGGCATCCTCGAAATTCGGGTTTAAATTGCCTCGTTAACCGGTCTTCGTTTTCTTTCGCCTAGCTGGCCGGAAAATCAAAGCTTTCGGATCAACCGAAAATGTTCATTGGGTATTTGCTTATTAATGCAACATAAGACAGGTTTAGTACTTATTTTTATATTTTATTTACGCAAGCTATATTATTATTTTATTATAGGTAGATTTTATTAACTTTTATTATAGATGTTACGTAATAATAACAACGATATATATAGGTGAAAAAAATGTGCATATAGATTTTTCTGAAAATAGTTTGAAACGCGTGTGTGAAGAATAATTTTGTATTATATTTACTTTGGTTAAAACAATGAATTTTTTTATCTATGGTAAAAATTAATGAATATATATATGTATATTATGAGTTGAAAAAAGTTGAAATAGCTTTAAGTAGAGTTATATAATTAATTAAAAGCGCCGATGAAGCTCTTTGTACCTTTTGTGGAAAAAAGGGATTAAAGAGGGATATTTTAAGAAAAAACGAAGCATCTTAAGATTTCCTTAGGTTTTTTTAAATATAATTAAGACGTTGTTCTTTTATTAATCGTCAAGCATTGACATTAATCTGACTTTGATTTTGATTACTAACTGATTTAACTAATTTAGCGGGTTTTTTTAATATATTGGCGTCCATTATCCTTTGCTAAATGATATAGTTTTAAAATATGTACAAAGATTCATATTTGTTTCGACGATGATAGAATTTTGTCTGACACGAATGAGTTTTGCGAGAAGGATCGAACACCTCAAACAGAGAATACCGTGTCGATTCTATTGATGTACGTAACAAAGTTAACGTACAGTTTCCTCGTTACGCGATTGCATCGTATTGTCTGTTTAACAGTAATCTTTGTATATGAATGACTGCGGACAAGTGTTCATTCCTTTATCGCAGCTGACTTAAGATAAGAATGAGCCTCAGTTAGCAGACTGCGATTCGATGGTAGTTGTTCATTAATCGATCGAATCGCATTATATATTAGGCAATCGATCGAGCAAGTGTCAACGTTTATAATATAAACCCGATAAGGACGGACAATGCTATTTTTTCCAATTGCACTCTTGTCATTTTTGATAAATTTTAATGTTTTTTTTTCCTATTTACATTCTGACACTAGATGTAGGAAGGTAAAAACTATATAATTCTTTTTTCTTTCTTTCGTACTAGTATTAAAAATGTAAAATTATATCAAGAACGCCGCAATTTGTCTGTAATAAATGGTATAACAAATTTTGCAATTTTAAAGAAAATATCTTTTCGTCAAAGCGGCAAATTAATTTTGATTTTGTATCGCTTTTTATAATATCGAGATATGCTTGAAAAGGATTTTTTTTACACGACAGCTATGTTATGTTCCATTTTACAAAATTTTGAGCGAAATTTGTCCGTCATTGTTTCTGGGATTTATTTGTTTAATGACGCGTGGGTTTGATTGAACATTATCAACCTCTGCTAGCCATGCGTGCCACGTTAACTATAAAATTCATGTCAACGCTCGCTCTCGTTGCCCGATCAATATCCGTTGCGAAGCGGTTTTCTCGCGCGCGCCCGTCACTGTTTCGTTAAACAAATAATTCGCGAAAAAATCGAGCTGCCCAGGAAATGCTCGAAGCACGGAAATGAAACAGCGAATCGTGTTTTCGTCGTCGAGGCTGTCACACTACAAAGTCATCGTGAAGAATCGATTAATCTCATTGTCACGATAAACCGAAAAATCGCGGTTCTCATTTCAAATTGGACACCCGTCTTGTAGAAAAATCGAGAAAACGGCTAATATGACAGATTCTAAGCCGGACTACATTCAACGATCTCTCAGCAGGAACAGATCCTTTAGACCTTTTGTGTTATACAATGCAAAACGAAATCTCATTTGCGATTGAATCGTAGAAAAATGGCGTGGAACCGTTCCGAGGAATGTCGAGGCAAAAACTGTCTTCTTTTTATAAGAAGCTCATTTCGAAAATTTAATCATTGTCCCCGAAAAACCAAGCGCAAAGATAGAGTGATTGGGGCTTATTTTCCGAGACGTCAGCTTATTCCTCTCATTGTGAAATTCTGACCGATTCCGTGCGGCCGGATGAACCTCGGAACTGCTCCAAGACGACGTCTTCGGCTCCGATTCTCCTGGAGGAACTGCCTACAGAGACAAAGGCGCACATCAGCAGATCCGCGACTGAGCGACTTTCCCTCGAAGTACCACGACCGTGCATGCATCTCAAGCGCAACGTGCTCGCACAGTCAGGCATCTTATTTTCAACATTCCAGAAGGGATTCCACCAACGACTTCTTATTCAATTGGACACGATCATCGAGCGGCGAGGAGGTTCTGGTGCCGCGAGAAGCCGCCGCGATTCCACGATCGTTTCGTCAGAGGTGATTGATGAGGAATTATGGAAAGGACTACCGTTGCTAAAAAATTTAATTGAAGCAGTTACTTTCGTCCATCATGATTTTCCTCGGGAATCAGTCTAACAATCCATCGTCTCTGAGCAAAGAGTCGAATCGCGAGCTGAAGCGAACGGATCTTGGTGATTCTCGTCATCGCAGAGATCAACCCGCTGACGCCAAAATCACTCGGCAAATCGCGATTCGGTTCAACGCCGAAGAGAGCCGCGAAAGCTCCCCGGAATTACATCATGGGGGACAACGGGTGATCCCCAAGAGGCCGCGTATCCTCGTTCGGTCGATCCGCTTGTCGCTTCGGAATATTCGGCAGGAAATTTCCATTCCGGTGGTTCGATCGGGCCGACGAGACGAGACGAACGGCTCGGGGCCCCGGCGTCGTTCCGACACGGGTCTGCACGGCGTAAAGGCCACGGGAAGAACCGACGGATGTCGGAGATGGCCGAGGCGCCGTTGCGCCGAACCACGAGCTACCCTCGGCAGCAGCAGCTCGCGGCTGGCTATGGCTATTGACCGAGCTTGGCGGACCGGCCGGTCAGCTGTGCGCCTCGCCGGCGGTGTGGTATTCTCCTCCGCGGCCACGAAGAAGCCGTCCACGTAGAGGAGGCGGCGTGTGTTGTCGCAGACCGGCGCTAACGCGAGTCAGCGACGAGAAACCGGAACACGGAGCGAACGTCCGTCCGTCCAGTCGGGTCGAAGGAGAGCCTTCCGGGGACTCCCTCAGGAGAGAGAGAGGAGAGTCCAGTGACGACGGTGGTCCCTTCATACATATGTCCGCGAGTGGAATCGAGGGGAGAGAGACGACTAACTGACTGACTGCCTGCCTGCCTGCCTGCCTGCTTGCCTGTCTGCCTGCCTGCCTGCCTCGGTTTCGTTGTCATCCTCTTTATCGTCGAGTCGCCGTTGTCATCGTCGTCGTTATTGCTGCTGGTGGATCAGTTCGAGTGAAAGCCCAAAACGTGCGAATCGTTGGCTACACGCGCTGCGGCATATAAAGACAGTTGGAGTGAACCAGACGGAGCAGGAGTCAAAGAGAGCAAGAGAGAGAGAATATAAATATATATATGTATATATCAAGAGAAGAAAAAGAGGGAAAGAGAGAGTGAGAGCGAGGAAGAGAGGGACTTGGCCTGACACTCGACATGTAGAGACCGACCGGCTGTGCACGGCCAGTGCGGAGACGATCGCGTTGAGAGAGGACTCGAGAGAAAAAGAGAGAGAGCGAGAGAGTGGCAACTAGCAGTCCCGAGAGGGACGGGAAGGCGGTTAGTGGGAGGTGACGGGAGAGAGAGATGGAGAGAGAATGATCGACCGAGTGTGGGAGAGACAGCGAATGAAACAGAGAGGGAGAGATAGATAGATAGGTATCGCGTGTACGTATGCATTGCGAGTGACGAGTGTGTGCCGGCCGCGGCGGGTGTGTGTGTGTGTGTGTGTGTGTGCGTGCGTGCGTGTGTGCGTGTGTGTGCACGCGTGTAGCGGGCAGGCTGCCGGCACAAAAAGTGCAGGGCCCAGTGGACTTTTCCATAGCGGAGAAGAACTGTACACCGTGCGGGCGTACGTGCGTGTGTGCGCGCGAGCGCCGCCTTCGCGCTCGCGGACGGACCCGGCGAGTTTTCGGCCGAGTACCTGCGCCCGAACGAGGACGGACCGACCGACCGACCGATCGGTCGACGGACCGACTGATCTCTCCTCTCTTCTCATGGACCTCGCGGTGGCGAAACACCGGTAGCTGAGAGAGGAAAAACGGGCGAAAGCTTCGGGGCAGAGAGCCGCTCTGAAGGATAGTTGACTCGTGGAGCGCGCGTTAGCGGAAGAGAGGGAGAAAAGGAAGGAAATCACCCTTCGGGAGGGAGAGACCAGGAGGCTGGATCGCGCGGCGCCGACGTCAAGAGGATACCTTACGTGGACGGCTTTACCGGGTGGAAGCGACCGCGAAGAGGAGGTAATAGGATCGTCCGCCACTGAGGTCTACCTTGCCGACCGAGTGGGAGAAGGAAAGAGAGGGAGCGAGAGACAGCGAGAGAACGAGCGAGCGAGCCTGGTACACGCCAACTCCGTTCCGACTCTGACTCCTCCGCCGCCGCTAACTCACGGTCGGTAAAGCGTCGGGACGGCGGCGGCGGTGATCCGGCGAGGCACGGCCGTCCGCGTATGAGCGGTTGGCAGTCGCGGCCTTCTGGTGGACGTGATAAGGACGAGCGGCGCGATCCGTTCCGGCGAGCGAAGCGCGAGAAGGAGCCGCAGAGAGAGAAAGAGAGACGACAGGAAGAAAAGAAGGAACAACCGATCAGATTCCGCGAGAAGGATGCGGCTCCTCGATCGGAGATTTTGGTGCGATGTATTTTAGTGCTACTCCAATCGCGCTGATACCCACGAGACCGAAGGAAACTTGAAGAGAAGCGATTGAAAGAGCAAGATTTTAAAGAAAACGAAAACGCGGAGGGGAAACCAACAGCGACGAGGGAAGACACGAGTCCTTGACTACTAGATGGACTTAATCGCGCTCGACGACGCGAACAAGACAAAAGATAGCCCAAAAAGAAGAAACGAAGTGAAGTAGCAGAGTGTGTCCTTGATGGGCCATCCGGCGCTACGACGTGATTGTGCTGTGTCGCGACCGACATTGGCTCGGCTCATCGGGGGAGATTAGAGGCGACCCACGTTTTACTCGCTTCGTTCGGCAGACAACGAACGCCGGCGAGGTGACGAGAGCGGCGAGAGGAGAGCATCTACTTGCTGATCAGCGCGAACCCCGGGTGCGAAGCGGCTCCCGTCTCGAGTTGACGAGCCGCTGACTCGGCAGATACGGGAGCTGGTTGTTTCAACGCTATTAGTGCTCAACGATGACTTCAATTATCCGCGAGTGACTTTCACGTTCGCGCGACAATTTGCCTGCGGTCCGATCTGATCGTGGTTTCGCGACCGCCCGGTGCGCTCTGTGCCGGTTTCCTTAACGGAAGCGAGAACTCTCCCCCCTCTCTTCGACGAGAACTCCACGTCGAGAACTGGCGATTCTGGACCCTCCCGAGTGGATGGAGGTGATCGGCGGCGTATCAGAAATCGAATCGCGGAGATCCGCGATCGAGCGCATCGAGGAATCCCTTTTTCGAGTGATCGCGCGCGCCGTTGGATCCACCTGGAGCCTCGACTTGATCCACCATTATTAATTGCTCCGAGGATAATCCGGCAGCGTCGTTCCAACGGATTAATTCGTCCGGGACGAATTTCCAGATTAACGGGCGGACGATCGGCGAGCTCACCTCCTCGGCTCGGCTTCATCCGGGATTACTCCGGGATCGCGCTTGATAAGCCACGAGGATTCCCTTCCCGTACGCTCGCGCGAGGCTACGCTTGAAAATCGCTCGGTGTCGTTGCTTGACAAAACCGGTTTCGTTCGGCTCAGCGAATCTCGGCGTTTATACAAAGGTCGTGTGTGAGAGCGCGCCGCGCGCGCGACCACGGGAGAGTGTGTGGTAGGAGTGAGATTTATGGAAAACGAATTTACACGAGGTCACACCCACGGGAGCGGCTGTCTATCTCTCTCTCTTTTCCTTTTTCTGAATCTTCAGCCTCTCTTTCTCTCTCTCTCTCTTCCTCTTCGTCCATCTCCTTGTAACTCGCTCTCTCTTCCTCCCTCAGTTCGTCTATCAGTTTAACCAAACGCGTTCCCTCTATTAATAATAAGCGACGAAGCCGGCGCGATAACAGAGAGAGAATCATCGGTTAGGTCGTATTGAAGAATCCTTGAAGGAACGAGATCTCGATCGCGCGAGAGAGCACGATCGTTCCGATACCGGCCGAATGAATATGCCGCATTCGCGGCGGCCTTGAAGAATTTTCTTCGGGCCCACAGTCACCGTGCGCAGGATCAGCGAACCCGATACGCCGGCAACGAGCACAGGGGGAATTCGTAGGGCGGCTTATCATGCCAGCGACCTTCAAGAACCAAGTGTCTCCGACGTTTGAAAGTCACGATCGATTGAGCGTGTAACTACTTGGACAGGGAATCTCGTAGACTTTGAAGAATGTCGGGGGATCTGGGTGGCCCGCGGCAGGAGCAGGACTCGTCGCCTGAGCCGTCGAACAGCAGCAACGTACAAGCAATCGTGAGACCATCGGCATTGACGAGAAAGACCTAGCCGTCTTGCCGCGAGCACTTACTTAATGAGCGGCCACGGCGACGATGAAGCGTGCGACGAGCGCATCCGTTGCGGCCGCCACGGCCGCCGCGACGCAAGTGCACCACCAGGCCAGGATCCAGGAGTTGTTTTCTCCCGGGTCGATGCCGACGGCGGCGGCGACGACAACGACGACGACGACGGCAACGACGACGATGACGAGCACGAGCACAGCGACGGTCGTCGGCTCCTGCACGGACGAGCTGGATAAGCAAATGACATTATCCTCCCGGCTCGAGCCGAAGGGCTCACCAAAGATCAGTCCCGGTACGGGCGATGACAGCAAGGTTAAGTCTACGGCAATGTCGCGACTATTGGCCGTCGATTCCGACAACTACATGCTGCGCAAGGGCGCCGCGACGGCGACAACGACGGCGACCAACGGCGCCGCGGCGCCGTCGTCTACCACCTCCTCGTCGTCATCGTCATCGTCGTCGTCGTCATTAAACGGTTCCGCGAGCATGCAGCTGCAACGGCAGATGCAGAGCCTCGCCATCGGCGCGGCCGGCGCGCCGTCGATCCTCGCGACGTACGGCAACGGCGGAGACCACGTCGTCGGTCAGCTGTACGACGTCGCGCGGGCGACATCCAGATCGACGGCGACGTACGTGTCGCCTAGGTGGTACATCGCCGGTAATAATAATCAGGCGACGAGGCAGCATCGAGAGGGTACGGCGGCAGCGGCGGTGGCAGCAGCGGCGGCGGCCGCTGCCGCGCAGCTCGAGGAGCAGTCCTTGCAGCAGCTGCATCTGCAGTCGCAGCAACGTCCGGCGACATCGACGCGCGATGACGCGACGACGCCCGCGGCGTCAGCGGTGGACGGTGTCGAGAGCGAGCTCGGTTTCACGAGGCCGGTGTGCGCGAGGCCGGTGTCCTTTCATCGATACATGTGTTGGTGCAGCGCGCAACAGCAGCAGCAGCAACAGCAACAGCAGTTGCAGCTGCAGCAGCCTGCCGTGGCAGAGAGCGTCGACGCGAACTCGATCGGTCGTGCTAAGGGCGGCAGGGGCTCGGCTACCCACGAGGGGTTGCCAGCGAGACGAACGGTGCGCGATGATAATAGTAGTCTGTGCTGCTGTATGTGCGGTTCTCTATGTCCTGCAGAGTGCCACGCGTGCTTCCACATCGTGTGCTCGGACTACAACGGCCAGCACCTGTGCCAATGGACTACCAAGGGTCATGCGCTACCGGGCCAGGTTCATGACAAGGACAAGGTTAGTAAGCCAGTGCTTCCTCGTTACATTACGGACCGGCGTACCGTTCCGATTAATTATACTTGAGTTGCGCTTGTGTTTTTCAATAGCTTTCGTTTTTTTCTCGGAAATAATCTCTTTGCCGGGCAGTAAAATGAGTCTCATTAAGATGCTAAGCTGTTGTCACATTTCGGAAAGAATATTTGTTCAAAGAGTTCGTGAAAATTTAAAAAAAAAACTTGTAAAATTCAGCTACGTTATTTTATCGGTATATCTTTGTTTTTATTAATATATCTAATATTTTACATTATAGAACGATTCGCTTTGCATTTATTCGTTCTGTGACACTTTTAGACCGACAGTATTATCTCTCGTACATGCACTATTGCAGTTGAGCTAAAACAAAAACGCGCAGACTTCTCGCGCGGTTCAAGGTAAAGTACGTAGCACTTACAATGAAAATCTAGACGGTGAAGCAGTTTTTCATCTACATCGACACATCGCATAGCGTACGAAAATGTCAAACTCGGAAGCTCGAAAGTAATATTTCTGGTGATAAGGATTTATCTTTGATCATGTTTCGCGATGATTGACGCATTATAAAATGCGGAAAATCTTGATGTGCCATTCTGCACGTAAAGTCGGTAGCGGTAAAATACAAATTTTTCATGACATTTTATCTTCTTTCATCTTTCTCGCATCTTTTTTCGATAAACATATTTAATTTCTTGAGCTGCCTTTACTAAATGAAATTATGGTAACTTTTCATATTAGTTTGACAAAGTTTTGCAATTTTTCGATTGAACTTAAATAATTGAATTGAACATTCTGATGAATGCCGGATTAAAGGGGATTCTGGTTTAGAAGCCCTAAAAAGGGCATAATTTATAGGAATTTTTTTAAGTATGTAAAATAAAAGCAATTACTTTCACACTTTTTAGATATATTATTGCATACTTAAACTACAAAAAAAATTTTTTGGTGTAAAAATATGGCTGTTAAGCTGACGAAATAGGAAGACGCTTGTAGCGTCTCGCCGCTCCATTGTGTACATCCTAGAGAGCGTAAATCTTGTCTAAAACAAACGATTCAATGTTTTTTTTTATTAATCACACATAATTTCCTTCTATATGAACCTATAAAACTGAAAAAATAAAAATTGTAAAATTGACACGATTCTGATGAAAAATTTTCGCATTTTTAATGTAAAGAAATCTAGTTTTATTTAATTTTTTCACTCAGCTTTAGGTTCATATAGAAGGAAATTATGTGAGATTAATAAAAAACATTGAATCATTTGTTTCAGACAAGATTTAATCTCTCTACGATGCACACAATGGAGCGGCGAGACGCTACAAGCGTCTTCCTATTTCGTCAGTTTAACGGTCATATTTTTACACCAAAAAAATTTTTTTTGTAGTTTAAATATGCAATAATATATCCAAAAAGTGTGAAAGTAATTGCTTTTATTTTACATGCTTAAAAAAATTCCTATAAATTATGCCTTTTTTCGGGCTTCTAAACCAGAATTCCCCTTTAAAATTAACTATTTCTACCTCGAATGGTTTGAATCTGTGCAAATATAAAAGTTTCATATACTTACCATGTATCTATTTTCATATGCTATATAGCACCTATTTAGAAATGTGAGTTTTATATCATAGTCGCGAATTTTACATAAACGTACGAACGTTTCACGTGACGGTGTGTCGTCATCAGGGCGAGATCTACTTGAAATTCGATAATGTAACGATCTAAATTCGACGGCATCCATGGAATTGTGTAATAAAAAAAGGGTAAGAATGTGAATATCATTTCTTTTTTTTTTGTAGAAACTGATAACCTAATAAAGTCAAGATATCCGAGTTCAAACCGCGCGGTTTTTATTAGTACAATGGGGGGAATAAAATTAATTAGATTTAAAATTTTGTAAGTGCATAATTTTGAAAACTTGCTATGCTGATATCGATTTCTCGTAAAAGTACACGTTAAAAGAAATCGAAATAATGTAAATCTAACGGTTTTCTTTATATACTGTGTTACGTAAATCATCTTTTAATTTTGTCGACTCAATGAAAATTAATAGGCGAAAGTCGCAATAAAATTAATAATCTAAACGCGAGCGGCAATAAAACCGCATTTTACATCCTTCAACTATCACGACTTAAACAAACTGAAATAAACTTTCGTAGCGATACAAAGCGGTAAGCCGTGATTCACAGATGACTGAACAGATTAAGTGGAGTAAATGTGGTGTATTTATGTCTAATTGCGGAACAAGAGTCATTACAACGGATGATGTTATAAGAAAGTCAATATTCGCGCGAGTCTCGATTTTTACTCTCGATCGAGTTTAACGATGTTAAACGTAAAATACATTTTCGTGCGTCCCCGCCGTCGGAGCGCGGATCTGTCGCGGTCGCGAGACATTTTCGGCCCTTTTTGCCAGAAAGGGCGCTCTATAAATACGTCAACGCTCGCCGTATCACGGGCAGGATTTCCGTCGCAGAGGTGATGACTTCCGCGAAATAAGCTCCCTGCGGCGAGAGTATCCTAGATTAGAGCGGGTCGACGTCGCAAAAATTCGCAAACGTCGGCGATTTAATTCTCACACGGTGGGATGTGAACGGCGGCGAGAGAGGAAGAAACGATCTCTCTCTCGACGGAGATTAATCGAGCGCGTCGATCGGACGGACGGACGGACGGGACGGACGCGTGCGGATGTAACACGCGTTGCCGGCTGGCGCGGATTATTCGGACGAGGACGACAGGCTTATCTCGCGCGGCTGTCGTCATATCGCGGACTCGGGGTTACGGCGAGAGGTTACGTTTTCTTTTTTCCGTATTTTTTTTTTACGCTTCTCTCACTTTATCGGACCCTCGGTGCCCGATAGCAGCGGCGGCGGCACACGGAGATGTCTCCTCTCCTCCGCCGTCATCTCTCGCCTCCTTCTCCATTTCTCGCCGCGCCCCTACGATCGCGCGTCGATTTATCTAATCACGGACCCGGTCGGTCGCATGGTGCGTTAAACGCTCGGCAGCGCGTCTTATCTTCGGAATCGAGAAAATCCGGAGACGCTTCTCACGTGTACTTTTTACGTAATCCTCGCCGATCGACACCGGATAACAGCACTTGTCTGAAGAGAGGGAGGGGAGAGATAGAGAGAGAGAGAGAGAATAGAGTCGCCCGCAAAAAAATATTCTAGCTAGACGTACGTTTCTTCCTTTTGTGTTGTCTCTTTTTTTAATTTACGTAACGATGAAATACGTCTAGATATTACGCACGTATGCATTGAATAATCGTTAACTAAGAATCATAATTATTAATCATAGAACAGAGAACGTGATGCTAATATGAGAAGGTCGTGTTTCTAGAATGATTTGAGACTAATAGTAACGGTTAACATTAGTGTTCTTTATTTGGTTTTCCCTCTGCATAGTGCCATATTTTTAAATTTTATTTAACACAATTTTTCAAAATATTTAAAAACACGAGTCAAATTCAGACTTTAGAATAACAAGATGGTAATACGAGAATAAGGAAAAGAAATACTTCTATAAAGATTTTTCAAGTGCCTGTAATGTAAAAAGATATTACGAGCTGTAAAGATTTTTTTTGGTTATTATATATTAATACAAGAAATAATTTTTTAATCTTAAATTCTTTTTATGTGTAGAGATTAATGAAATGAAATTACAAAAAATAAATTAAAAATATAAAACTTTAATTTTAGACTCAATTAAAATTGTTTTCAGCCTAAGAACAAGAATCACAAGTATCAAAAATATATCGCAAGTATCGTGAATTCTTATATTACCAGTTTGTTTGAATTTTATCTTTAAATATTCTGGGAACAGACTGGCGATTGCACTAAAAGCAAGTACCCCATTTTAAACATTGAACATAGCACTTTTGCTAGTTTCATTAAAATTATTTGTCAGTCAAATTATTAAAGAAAACGAGCTGATTTCTTATCTGGTAAAAATTTTGCAACGAGAAAAAGTCAAACATGTCCATTCTTTTCAGTTTCTTGTCTAATTGATCCGGAGATATCAGGAAAGATAGATATCTGTATTGAATTCTACAGTTATTTCTATATCACTATTCTCTCCCATATTATTACCATTTCTTTTGTTAGCATGAAAATATTGATATGATGGAGAGAAATATTGTTAAAATTGTATATATGACGGTATATAGCGTGCCGCTTTTGTTACCATTGAGGATTTAACCACTCGTCGATAATTAAGTGAAAATCGCTGATGATATTCGAATTTTCCATTCAATTAAAGCCGACGGAGATTTTGCGTTAATGGACTCACGTAGAATATTTTTTTATTTATTTCTCATTTTTATTTTTAACGTATTATGCAAATGAATGTTTTAATATAATATTCAGGGAAAGAATATGGATTGGGAATAAATAAGTTTGGGAAGTTTCCGAAATAAACTGCAATACCATTTTGTGGTTATAGCCAGTTAGTTTCCCGTTCACTAATCGTATAACGATCGGAGATGTAATACGTTTAGGTGGTCTCTAAAGTTCACTACAACGGAGAGAGCTTGTATCATAATCAAACCAATAATCATACCGAATGTACACATAAAAGCAAATCTAATTGTTCAATAATTCATTTGAACCTTTTTTAAAAAAGAAATTGATATGTTTATTACGGAGATAATTACGAGAATTGCTATGAAACTTGCTAGAATTAATTGAAATACACGAGAGACATCTCAATTAAATCGGGAACTTATCTTAATCACGACAATATATGTTGCTAATAACAAGATTAGCAATTTCATCAGATAGTATACCATGTTTAAGTATTATTTAAATAGCTAAATTATTCACTAAAATACGTCGGCTATTAATTAACAAAAAATACAGTGTTGTAATCTCCGAAATAGCAATTTAAGCAAAGTACTCTGTTAAATTTAACGAATCGCTTTTTATAGCCGAGGAAAAAATTGGATATCTGGAAAATTAAACGTATATCTGAAGAGATCTATATTATTATTCCGACTTTCACTCTTTCAGTTCAACCGATTAACAAGAAGCGATTATCCCAATTTATTGTGCGAATCGTTCTGTAAAGTGGTGCTGAAATTCATAATTTAGAAAGAAATTAATGTTATTGTTGTACTAACGAAAACGAAAAAAATCTTAATAGGTCGTGACGAAGCCGGAAATTGTCGCGCATTCTCATTTGAAAATCTCAAAGATAATAAGCGCGTGCATTCCCGCTGGCAAACGGGACAATCTGGCTCATTATCTACTTCCGCTTGCAAAAAATCGATTAATCATGCGCGTTAAAGAGGATTTTACACGGTTCACTGTTTATGATATTTCTGTATCATATTTTTATCATTTATCAAAAGTAGATTTGTCTGAAGATTACATTTGATGATTTTACATAATAGTTATGTCTAACGGGATAGATAACATTATTTCAACTAAATTTTTTTCATAGAATAGAATATCCGTGGCACGTGTATAGTTGCACATATATTTACTTAACATATTCAAAATCAGAAGGTCGTGAGAAATGATGACTTATTGAAAATCGATCTTATGTTTATGCAAAGTTCCGCTATTGATTTTCGACGTGAGATATTATATAGAATACACGATTGTAATTATGAAAATAATTTTATCGAAAGATCGTTACACCGTTGCCTTATTTGCCTAACAGCAACTGCTTTAATTAATTTTTTTTTTTGTCACGATCTAGCCAGAATTATGGCCAGTCAAGCCCGTAGATATGTCTCGAGGTGCACGCGTATATGCACGTGTATGTGCGCGCGCGCGCTTCCTCGTGCGCAAGTGGACTTGGCTCGATTAGTTGTCGCTGATTCTTGTGCCATCGATGCCCACCTACGATCTACGTCTCGTTTCTCTGTTCGCAGCCTGTCAGTGAGTGGACGTCGCTGAACGTAGTTGAATGGATGTCAGCCTTAAATCTATACCGCTATGCGGACGTCTTCAAGTCAAAGGACATCAAAGGCAGCGATCTGCTTCATCTGGATCGGGAAAAGCTCATGGTAAGCCGATCATCGTAATTAGTCATTAGCATACCGGTCGTCCATATATCTCGGGATTAAAGTAGTCAATGCCATTGAGGCGGACTTAGTGCCGCCTCGAACGAAGGAGCTATCGAATGTGGGACACATTCGTGATTGCTATCCGTATTAAATTATTGTAATCGTGATAAATTTTATTTTATTAGTAAATCACACTCTGCATTCTGCTTTTACTATAATACAGTTATCTCGATAATAACAAGCGGATTATAATAATTTGAGAATAATGAATAGTGGACACTTAAATGGAGTAGGGCATATCGTGGAGTCATTATAACGTACTCTACTTAATTCTTTGCTTTTTAAAAAATAAGATTATTAGATCGATTTGGAGGCAATGTGCGACATATAATATTAACTGAACATGCGATATACGCGTAGAGTTAAGTATAAGTTACGATTGAAAATTACGAGTTAATTAAGCAATCCGTAAAAAAAAACTAAGCGAAGACTAAACGACATGTTTTTACTTTCTAATATCTTTTATCTGTATTCCGCCGAGCAACAGAATGGTGAGACTAAATCGATTCCTACGTGACTCTATATTATCTCGAGACAGATTTCGATTTAATGAACGATAATGCACTGTCCTCATTTATACGCAAATTCACCCGTCGGTTAATTAATTTATTAGGGAATTTTTCTTAAATTCACCGACTAAGAGCATTCTAAAAGCATTTCTAAAACCACGATGATTTTCCTAATGAGTCGGGCGCTTTTCCCATTGATTAGTTAACTCAATTCGTTCCCATTAATCGGCCACGGTTTAGAGAAATGCCACGTTAAATGCTTATTAGAACTAATTAGTAGATAGGAATTAATGTACTATACCGAGCTTACTGCACAAGGAGATTGCATGGAAGACTGTTTATTTACCTTGTTATCGAACGGAGAGATTTCTGTTCGGAGAAACTGTTCGGCGAATCGAGCGATCTAACGGGGCGCTGTTCAATTTTTGCAACAAGCATTAACGATCGCCAAAGTGCACACTCACGAGGTAGAAATGTGTAAATGAAAAAAAAAATGCAAATTAAGTTTCTCGCATTTTCGTGTCCCACTTGATTGGAATTTAATTCTACGACAAACAATCGTCAGCAATTTGTCCCGAGCAATATTTCTACTTTTAGAATGCGCGCATATTCCAATTCTTCAGGTTTAAATTCGATATATATCGCTGGCATGCAAGCTCAAACTCGGGCGCGGTATATCTGACCGAATATTCGCCTTATGACCGATAAATTTTCAGTTATTTATTCTACGTTATAAATTTTTTTTTTATTTCTGGAAGGAAGAGAAGTTGTCTTAAAACGTTTTTATTTTTATTTCAATGTATATCGCGACATTCTCCGAAATTAAAGAAGTCCCCTTGAAAATGTCTAAAAATAGATAAAAATTCGCTAATATTTTTCTTTTGACTTCTATACCTTTTGGATATCTATAAATATATTAGAATACGTTTCGCACGAATATCACTCTAGTTTTATATGAATTTTTATACGAGAATCCGCCATTAACACGCAGCTCCAAGTTCCGAAATAAAAAGAACGGTGGAACGAAATCTTTTATTGCAAGTGGTAAAATCTTTTCATGTCTCCTTCTTTTTTTTTTTCTTTTCGCTGGATCATCAGTCCTTGGTCCTCGCTCATTTCGGGTCGCATCGGGAGCGAAGAAGGCGGAATCGCGCGATCGAGAATTCTTCGGCTAGTGCTCGGCAGAGACGATGACCTCGAGTCGAGAGTATCTGGACGACGTTTTCCTTGGCCCGTTGACCTTGTAATTGCCCTGTAGCGTCTGCTGGTACGCCACAGTCGAGTCTTTATCGAAACCCCCCTTCTCGACCTATCTCTCTCTCTCCTCCACCCGTTCCGCGCCGATTTTTCTTTATCGCCGATCACGAGCGACTCCGGAGCTTTCGGGCGTTTTCAACTCGACGATTTTCTTCTCATCGTCACGCAAAGAGGATTTCTTGTGTTCTGCTTATTTTCGCAGCGTTTACACACTCGCTGCAAAGTCTGACACGCAAAATCGATATGTTATGTGCGGCGGGAGGGTAGAAAGGAGCTTGACTTAATGAGATCACTTTTATCGGCGCGGTGCGTCACTCCCTGTCATGCATTTATCGCTTCTTTTTTTTTTTATTAACTTTTTAATAGTCGCGATTTGAGAGCTCTTTATTAAAAGTCGACAAGGTTGATCGACACGATTTTTGTACATCGCTGTAAACTTCTATTACAACGCGTTTACCCTAATTTCGACGCAATCGCTCTCTACGTTGCTATCAGTGCAAAACATTGTGATAGTATTACCACATAATGTATGAAAATGCGAAGTGTAATTTATCATACCGCGCGCGCGCGCATCGTGATAATTTATTATTTATAACTTCTCGTATTTTCGGTATTTTTATACAAGTAATGGTATTTATTATCGCTTCTTCTATTATTTTCTATACTACGAAATTGTATACAAATGAAAAATTTAGCGACGTAAAACGGTTGCCTTTAAATTTTTTTAAAAAGATTTTAAGGAACGTCTACGAGAAATAATGCGATAAAGCATTACATTTGCCTTAATAATTTTATTAACTTAAAAAATATTGATTACATAGAGTTAACAAATATTTTTAATGATAAGAACAAGATACGAATATACATCTTATAATTGATAACTCGTTAAAACGAGTATCAAAGAAAGAAATATTACAGTCAAATATTACAATATTACAGTCAAATTTTACAGTAAAAGTTTAGCCTTTAATATCGCCAACGTGCAACGTAAAATAAATTCTATTACGAAATATATTATAAAAATAACTTCATTGTAAGTCGCGATTTTTTTAATATCCGCTGACTAAGTCTTATTTTATTTTTTCTTCTTCTTAATGACCCTGCTGTGCATGGTTAAAATGCTAAATAAATGCAACCGCAATGAAAATGCACGCATGAAAATATCGCCGAGATGTAAGTATAAACTCTACGAAATGTATGTGCAATTCTGTGGAGCACAATGCAAAGGCGCTTTTTCCTACATTGCGGGACGTAGCCTTTTGTACCCGGTGACCAGAGAATTTGTTTATAACGATTCAGTGGCGTAACTGAGATTATTGCATTCCTACGCAAGTCTCGAGCACTAATGTCATTACATTGTATTCTATTATTAGGATACACGTTTTAGAGATAACGTCGAATTTAACTTCTTTCGCAGTGAGTGCATGCTCGCGTCGACGGTATACTGGCGTGTTGCGTTGAATACAATTAAAAGATTTTTATTCGGCATTGTCGAGAGTGCCTAGTGTCAAAGTGGAATGCAATGTAATATTTTGCATCTTACGTACGGTACCGTATTTCTTTGAAAAAAAAATTAAGGCCACCGCCTTCTTCCGCAAACAAGTGCGATGTAAATTTATTATTATCATTAATATTTTTTCCCTGAATATATATTTCTATGAAAGAAAGTAAAATTTTGTAAACTAAAACAATATATAAAAAAAGAAAATCACATCTCTATTTAACCCTTTGAGTCCCAATGGCAAAGATCTTTGCCATGAAACTTTTAAATTTTTATAGCAAATTCGTAATCAGCCGCTCGAAAACCTCCATATACGAATTTTCAGTGAAATCGAATGAATTTTCATTTTTGGCACTTTGGGTCCATTTTATGAATTTGGCGTGGGACTCAAAGGGTTAAACATTACACAAGATATACAAAGATAAAGACTGAGTTACAGGACATTTTATAGGACTTTTTAGAAATAAAGTGATAAAAGTGAGTTTTCAAGAAAAAAAATAGAATCCAGAGGACGCAGACCTGAAATAAAGGACTGTCCTCTGTAATATAGGACGGATGGTCGCCGTAATCTTACGGCGTGTATCTTTTGACATTTTAAAAATATCCGGAAAGAGAGGAGGAAGATAATAGCGAACTAAACTCTCCTCTTATTCCCGCCGCCGCGGTAGCTACGCCGCTGTAATGATCGCATCGTGTATGCGTTTTCCCCGCGCGTTACCACGCGCCACATTATCATAATTATGCACGGGGCCCGCGCGCGCGGAGTAACGGGTCGGGACGGACAATCGAATTACACCGGCCGGCCGTATTATTGGCCCAAGTTCTCGCACCGATGTTCGCCGTGGGAAAACGGGCGTTTCTTCGGATTGTAATTACACCCGCGTTTTCCACGGCGACGGCGGCGGCGGCAGTGGTGCGAGGCGGTAATTGCGCTCGTTCGCTCGCGCGAGCGTATAATAAAAGCGGCTTGAATTGCAAAAAATCCCGCAATGAAGTCACGCCTGAAAATCTGGGCCCCCGTCTGAGAGTAAATTAGGATGCGTTAATTAGAGAGGCCATCCGCTGATTGACAATTGTACGGGAACGTTATTGGATCGTCGTGAAACTATATCGCATCCCGGACTCGTTCGCCTCAATCATCGCTGCTCAATCTTCGGATTGATCCCGAAGAGCCGGGAACTCTTCTCATTTGCTCCGAAACGTTCTTCGGAGCTTAGAATCGCTTTTGAGAATTAGGTCCGAATTCATAGTCGTTTCTTAAATCTGAAAATTTAAGAATTTCTTAAATCTTAATCGTCTTTTTAAATTTAAATTGTAAAGCTGATCTTGGCTGCTTTATATTCTATGGTTTAAGAAGAGGAAGGAAGCGCGCGAGAAAGACGAAAAATAACCTTTAATTAAGCATATTTTACTTAAGTATGTTTAATTACTTACATTTTGGATTTACATATTAAATGTTATTTTTCGTCTTTCTCGCGTGCTACCTTCCATTTTTTCAACTGTAAACTATAAAGCAGCCAAGATCAGCTGTACAATTTAAAAGGACGATTTAAGATTTAAGAAATTCTCGAGTCTTAAGATTTGAGAAACGACTATGAATTCGGACCTTAGTACGTTGGGTGATAGAGAAATTTTTTCGAGATCATGGTTTTCCGATTATCGATTATCTACCTCAAATAATAGGGATGCTCGACGCGTTCCTCATGGGGCAAGAGTGCGCGTCTCGCCAAGGCTACTCCGAGCGTAATTCGCGTATTATCATACTAATTGTCTCGTAAATCGACACTGCACGTTCCTTTAGCGCGAGAAATCTCCCACTCGGCACGTCCTTCGGGCAGATTTTCCCACTACGTACAAGCGCTGAGACAATAAAAGAACAGTAACTCCCTTAATTTTTTCGTCGCGGTTTTCTCTCCTTAAAGGCATCTCTCCGCAGCTGCTCTTCCGAGGGACTCCTTTCAATTCGATTTTACGAAGAATTTATTTCACGCCGGGCACATTAGTTGGGGACCTGTTGCAGAGGAATTATTTTATCGAAGTGACTTACGGCGGACCTTTTTTCTAAACTAAAATCTCACTTCTTACAGAGTGCTCCCTGACGTTTTGTTTGCGCGAGAAATAAACGGGGGATGCAAAGTGCGCTTCGTGTCCGCGCGAGTAGAGAGTACTCCGGGCAAATTCCGTGCCTGTCGCGAAGCGGCGAATTCTCCCGAGCGGTTTCTTGGCACTTGGAATAAAATAACGAGCGCGTCAAATTTTATCGCCGCATTCTCGCACGGCCGCGTAATATATCGATCACTTTACTTTTGCCGGCTTGTCGCCGCTAATAATAGCGTTTGGCCCACTGCGCGCCGTGGCGCCGGTCGAAATAGCGCGCCATCGCGCGAGAACGCGCGCGCGAGCGCCCGCGCGCATAGTCGAATAATTCGAAAAAGGAGCCAGCTGCCGGAAGTGCTCTCCGTGGAACCAGATTTATTTTTCTTGCTGTACAGAGACAATTTACGTGAAATGAAATCGCGTCCGCGTCCATTTTCCGTCTCTCGTCTCTTCAACTTTTCTCTCTCCGACTCGCCCTTTTACTCAGCTTCCTTCTCTCTTTGGAGAGAAGCCACGTCTTTTGTCAAAGGGTCGATCGTTTGAAATTTTGCGCGTAACGTAATGTTTAAATTTTATATATATTATGCCTCGTTCTTTTGTAGAAATGTTTAAAACTAAAAAATATATTTAATATATTTTTCACTTTTCAATTTTTAATTGTTCCTTAAATACTAAGAGAGTTTTTTTTAAACGTTACGAGACCGAATTTCGTTAAATTACTGGAAAACGCAATTTTCTCAGTTGTGAAATAAAACAATGCTCAGGTCGAGCTTGCTCGTAAACGCTGTAGTGCAAATTTGTAAAATTCAAATTGGGCGTGAACGTGGAAAGAAAACTGCGATCAAGCTGATTCAGCGGGGTAATATTAGTAAAAGGCTTCCTGTACTGAGAGAAAAATATAATTACTTTTGCCCATAATTTTATAATATTCCTAGCAATAAATATGATTAACTTATTTGAATTATTATGTGTATTAACCGTAATTATTGTTAGAATATATTATAAAATTGTGGTCTAAAAGTAACTGTATTTTTCTCTGAGTGTGGAGCTTTGCGCCCATCGACATTGGATCGATTGATTAAGATAAGGTGATTAACGCGCGACTAATTGCACGGCGATTATCTCATCAAACGCGCCCAGTAGCGAATATGCAATTCACTGACGTGTATCATTCCGCATCGTACGAAGGTTGCGAACATTTTTACTCTCGCCTCTATAATCGAGCGGCTTGTTAACACATTTGACGACGAGTTCTTAACGTACTCGCACGTTCTACCGCGAGGTAGTTAGACGGCTGCGAAACGTAGAAATACGGAATTTCAATCGTCTCGCCTCGTACGACGTATGGAAGTTACGTATTACTTATAATTGTAATTACAGTTTATACGAGAGCTGTCGTATAATTATCACATTTGTCCCAACTATAATTAGCCTTTTTTTTTAATTAAACGTTTTAAAATCGATATATTCCGTCGGGAGATATTTAATAAATGTAATTATAGCGCAACACTGAAAAAAATTCTGATTAAAAACGGACGAGTCAGAAAAATCTCGTAGGATTGATCAAATATTCTGGTTATTATAAGTTATAAAGTACGAGTTCTATTATAATAATCAAAATTTCTATTATAATAACCAGAATATTTGATCAATCCTGCAAGATTTTCCGATTCGTCCGTTTTCAACCGGAATTTTTTTTCAGTGATCATGTACATATTTTTTTCAGAGGGAAGAATTATATTTGTGCTAATACTATGCCCTCCGATATAATAATAATAATTATTATTATATAAATCCCGACAAATATTATATATAAATATAATATTTGTCGGGATTTTAAATATTTAATTTTTCATCGACGAATCTAATTCTTTTTTTCCCCTTATTATCCGAAATACGCGAAACCACACGTTGATCAGCTATTATCGGCATTCCACAAGTGGCATTCCCGGGCGATCGGGGACCGCGATCCGAGGCATCAATACGTGGCGTACGACCATATTCCGTCCAATATGGAGATACGGAATCGCGACCGAGGCGACGGTGTAACGGATGACAAAAGCCTCTCGAGCTCCGCCGAAGGTCTCCATTACGCGAATGCGAGCCGCATTCGCAAACTCGCGCGAACCGCGAGGTGCATTATACCTCTTGGCGAGCGCCAGCCAGTGCAGGTATTGTGCAGCGGTGCACACCCGACACCTGTTGCCTTGGCCGTGCTCTAGGGAAAACGAGATGCCTGCTGGGAGAGACAGAGAGAGAGAGAGAGAGCGCGAGAGAGCGCAGAGAAACAGAGCGAGCGAGAGGGTCGTAACGACGCGTATAAATTACGATCGCCCGTTCGGCCGTGTGTTCACCCCTTTTACGAGCGCGGTGCTCCCGACTTCTCAACGTCCCCCTTGACTGATTTACCGCTACGGTACCCGCGAATTATCTCTCCCCCTTTTCGCTCTTTTTGCGATATCGCCACTCTTAGGGAGTATTTTCCGCGGCCCCGTCCGCGAAAAGAGTGGCGGCACGCTGTAATTTATAACGCGAACGATCTACGCGGGGCCGGCCTCTGAAAGCCCTGAAACTCTCGCAGTAAATTTGTCGAACAGGTCATATACCAATACTGGATACTGGCTTAAAGACGCGTAAAAAGCGCGCGCGGCGCGCATAATAATACAATTATGGAATAAAATGCAAAATGTATTCCGATCGATTGAATACCGATTGAATTTTTATAACCAACGAAGAGACGAAGAGATGCTCTCTCAAGGAGAAATTGGGACTCTCTCATTTAAAGCTTCCCGCTTAAACGAATCATGCTCGTCGCAAAGAAGAAAGCAAAGCTATTAGTGAAAGCAAAAGTTTTAAATTATCACGTCAAAAGGTGTCGCGACTAATTTAATTTTTATTAAAATTTCGCGACATCGGACAAAAGCGTTTTGCTGGACAAAATTATTCTGTTCTTGAATAATCGGAGGATAATGTGTCTGTCGGCGAAAATGTGGGCCAGTGGATCTTAATCGGTCCGCTATCTCTCCGAAGCGTTGAACTCTTGTTAGCGCCTGGGTTATTTACGACAAGCGTATTATTTTCCCTCATTAGTCACCATGTAACTGTCCCCACGTTTGACTTTGTCACGCGTTATGTGGCCGCTCTTTATAGTCGCGCCGTCGCGATCTTGGCTCGCGCTACACCCTTGCAGATTTACAACCGTCATCGGGGATATATGTCCGTTAGTACTGCGGCATTTCCACGCTTTTTAATCTCCGACTCGATCTGCGATTCTCAGTTAGAAATTCTAAAAATTAGCATTAATCCCGAAGGACCCGCGTCGGTCAACTGTGACGCAAGTGGCATTAAATCGGTCAGAGGTCACAAAAAATCCCTCAAGTTCTAGTCTTGAAGTACTTAAATCGACAAATTATAACTTTACAGCAGTTACATGGTATATTTATCGTATGATAATTATACATTATATACGTTATGTTTCAGTATAATATAAATATAATGCTTTTTATTAAATTAATTCAATCGATTTTGATAACAAATTATTTGAAATAAATTTATCGGGGACGTTCTTATGTTCTAATTTCATTTCAAATATTTTTTTAATGATACTTGAAGTAAAAAATTCTGTTCTTTATTTTTTATGAAATAGATTTTGCAATACTTTTATATCCAAATTATAGTTAGCTCGTTCGTTATGAGGAATTATTGTGATGATTCGCTAAAAATTTGTACTAGGTATAAAAAGGCATTAATATCGTTGAATTATTAAGTATATTTTTTATATTTCAATTATCACTTTATGATAATACATTTATTTAAATCATCCGGTAAAGAGTTATGCATTTATAATTATATGAATGTTGTTCTTTGGTATCCTGAAAAAAAATTCTGGTTAAAAACGGACAAATTAGGAAAATCTTGTAGGATTGATCAAATATTCTGATTATTATAAGTTATAAAGTATTGAGTTCTATTATAATAACCAGAATCTCTATTATAAATAACCAGAATATTTGATCAATCTTACAAGATTTTCTGATTCGTCCATTTTTGACCAGAATTTTTCTTCAGTGTAGATTGGCGTTTCGTTTCTCTTTGCAATTCTTTTTCTTTATTTCTATCGCCATTGCGTGTAGAGATTAAATTCGTAACATGTGTTGAAGGAATTTGGATTCGATCTTTCTTCAATTCGAGCGCGTATAAGACATCGCCGTGTAATTTCTTGTTACAGAATATGGGTATAAAAGATGAATTCCATCAGAGGAACATTTTGGTGTGCATCGAGGAACTCTGCAAAGCGCTGCCACCGCCCCCGGTGGCGATGGAAACGATGGGCACGGCGCTCAGCACGACGACGCCGGCACCCGGCGTCGGCGTCGCCGTCGACTCGGCCTGTTCCCTTGGAATCAACTATCCGGGCAACAATCTGGCCAATAACTCACATAATCTCGTGCCGCACAGCTTCAGCGTGTTGGAGAAGTGCAGCAAATGCCATAAATACCTCAGGGGCCTCTTACATCAAGGGTTCCTCTGCCAAGGTACGTTTCCGTCCTCTATCGGACAATCTTTGCACCCTAATCCATCGGGTTTTTTTTTGACTAAACTAAAAAGAGCTCGATTGAATCACATCGCATATTTTAATCCTTCGCCAGATTCTTGTCTCCGGATGAATTACAAATTAATTGTTTTGTCTTGTCTTTAATTAGGTCTACAAATTTATAAGTATTCTTAAGGGGATGCTGGATACCGACATTACAGGTTTTCGTAATGAACAAGAAATCATCGAATTGGCTTTACGGATTAAAAAATCCTTTTACAGATATAAAGTACGTACGAAAACAAAGTGTGCTCTGCCCAATTAAAGACCGAAAAAGGCGTAAGATTACAGAATTGTATTAATTACCTCAAAAATGCAAAAGTTAGGTTAGGAATAGGTAATTAATACAATTCTGTAATCTTACGCCTTTTTCGGTCTTTAATTGGACAGAGCACATTTTGTTTTCGTACATACTTTATACCTGTAAGAGGATTTTTTAATCCGTAAAGCCAATTCGATGATTTCTTGTTCATTACGAAAACCTGTAATGTCGGTATCTAGCATTACCTTAATAAATTCACGATACGTTCTATATATCTTTGAAAAAAAGTTACATAGCTTGTAAAGAGTGATTTATGAGAGTTATAGTTAAATTCATCATCGGTGAACATTTCCAACATTCGTGTTTACTCTTGCATAACAATCACTCCGTATAAAAATCCGAAACCAGCACAAGTGAATTGAAAAAAAAGGAAACTATGCGCGTTTTTCGTGTTGTTGATCTCGCGAAATTTTCTACGTTGCGCAGATTGCGGTCTGGTCTCTCACAGGACGTGTTCAGCGACGGGTTTACCTTCCAATTGCATATCGGTCGACTCGGACAATCGTATCAGCAGGTTTACTTCAGGTAAGTCACGTCGCGCGGATTGTGCCGCTGCCGTATGCCGTTGCGAGTTTTATAGTTCGCGAGGCATGGCCCATTAATCCTTCATCGTGTCTCTAATGGATAGAACACGAAAAGACGCTAAAAAATTTAGTTGTCTTCCAAGGCGAGAGAGAAACATTGCGTCAGAAACACGATCGCTAGCATCGTAACCAGCTGCGCGCGCGAGCGCTCGCGCGCTCGTGCGAGTTACGGCAAGTTGACGGCAAGGACGCCCGTCTTGGCGCCTGGCCTGGCTCGCACCTCGTTACGATAACCTGGATCACTTCACGGAGGCTTGCACCTCACGGCTGACGGCTTTCTTCCATTGAAATCCCTCCGCCGTCGCGGTCGCGTGGGAGTCGCCTCACTCGCTGGCATTTAATGATCCTTAACCGAGCGTGCGGGTTTCAACACGGCTCTCGGGCAGTTCTCGCTCCGCGTAACGCGTTCTCCGCTTCGCAAAAACTAATATTCCACCGCGCGCGGCGTCTGATGTTGCGGGAAAACGGCGGTCTATAAACATTTCAGCCATTCGTATTTACTCCGATCGTTTACTTCCGTAACTCTCGTCAACACTCGCATTCTCGTGCGGAACGTTAAAGTATATTTGTTGCCGGAGTATAACTTTGGAGAAAGAAAAATCGAAATTAAGAAACAAGATTTTTATCTTTTGTAATACTTTATGCTTTGCAAAATATATATTATAGGTGAATGTTTTGGCCTTTTTTGGAGAGATAACGTTGCTTTTATTACTATGTGGCAACATTGGTAAGTGCTTTGGCGAATTATGTTATCGTTCGAAAGGTAATGTCGATAATTACATAAATTTGCGCTATTTCAAGTTGTTTGCGATTTTGTATCTACAAGAATGCGTTTAAAAAAAGAACATTTGCGTATGAATACCATACGTGTTTCGAAAAAAAAAAACAAAAATTGTTGATGCAATAAAAAGTTTGCGATGTGTTTGGCTACTATGTCGATTCGAATAATAAGACGATACGCAAACTTTAAACGCGGTGATTTTGATTGACGAAGATAAACTTTGTTTTGGATATTGTTAATGATGACCAAATTCGTTCCAAATAATTAATATAAATTGATGAACCTCAACGGAAGAGATAGTCTAAACATTGTTAATAAATTAACCGTTTATCGCAAATTGGAAAAGTTCGATTACGCAAAAAGGGCCAAGACTTTTGCAATCAATATTTTAAACATCTATGACATTTTGTTTAAAATTATTTTCATCGAAGAAAATGGAAGATAAGAAAAAGAGATTTAAAGTATCTCTTCTGATATTTTACATTTTATACATTTCGCGAATTAGCTTCCAAAACGTCTCGTCCTACGCGGAATAGAAACTTTTGCAAATATCGTTGACTGTTATTCATTTTCGCGGTGATAAAAGCGACTCGAAGAGCGTCGGGAATTTTCTCGGCCAGCTGGAGGCGCGAGGTGCGTGCCTTCGACGGCGAGAGACGGTTAAGCGGCAAGGCGGCGGCGCGGGCGCGACGACGGCCCAGACGACGATAATCGGCAGAGACAACGCAGGCAAGGCTCAACGCTCGTGCCGGCTCAACCGTGCGCCTGCAGCGATGCATTCAATTAACGCCGCACACGCCGCGGCGCGAATGACGGAATCGAATATTTGTGCATAGCAAAACCGCGAACCGCGGCGCCAAGCCTTCAGGGTCATGTCACCCCCGTCTCTCCCGTCTCCCGCTGCCCACAATCCCTCATTCATTTATTCCAACCGTTCCCCGTTCGCCAATTGCGTCTGTACACACCGGTGCATCGATCGCGCGGAATTATCGTCCCGCTGATAACGCCGCTTGTCCGCGATGCCAATTCGCGGCTGCGACGACGGAACGATAAGACAATTGATATAATACGATGTTAATCGAGCGGATTCGTCTTCGCGATGGAGAACAATTGAAGAAAGACAGAGAGAGAGAGAGAGAGTTTTGGGAGGGGACCGGAGAATGCACACTCTAAGAAATAAGTGTTTGATTATAAGTTGTTTTTCCTTGTAGACTACTTTTCATCATTTATAACTGATTATCAAATACCCGTTTGATATATCAAACACACATGATTTTCGAAGATAACTGATGTCTGAAAATCAGTCACTTTCTGTAGAAAAATGTTTGAACATCAAACATGTCTTACTTTGAATTTTTTTAGAGTGCAGGACATTAATTACGCCTTGATTTCGTTATCCGTTTTATCCGGAAATCCGCCGCGGGTCGAGATTTAATGAACTCCCGTTTTAACGACCTCAGAAACCGTGGCCCCGCGGCGAGGGATCGCCGGGCAAATCTAATCTCTCGCGCGCTTTAACGAGGAAAAAGTCGGTCTCGCGACTCGCCGCTCGCGAGTCGGTCCCGCTCGTGCGCGATTGTCGCGTCGACTCCGCGTGATTTGCAGTAATTGGTGGCGTTTAATCGCTTACATGCGCGCGCGCGCGCGCGCGCGCGCGCGCGCGGTCGAGCCGCGCGCGGCGCACGTGGAGGTGCAATGACGGCAATTACGTTTCTCTCGCGAGCAAAAATTCGCGTCACGCGCGCGTCCCCGCGCGCGGTCGCGGCTCCGACATTGACGGTCCCCCGCAAATTGCACCTGCCCGCGCGGCTCTGAAAGGTTGATTGAAAATGACGCGGCGACCGGCATGAGCTTCTAATTGCACTCGCCCGATACCTCGCGCTCCTGATCACGTTTACTTTATCGCCCTAATTGCAAATTTAGCGTCGCGGCGGAATCGCGCGCGATTTTTACGATCGCCTTTCTTCGAACTTTCCCACCTCGTCGCGATTCAAGTTGTTGAAATCCTAAATTGCTGAAGCCTCGACTGAGCGTGGGTGCGAAATCTTTTTCTCTTTGGCTTTACGTTGAAGACTAAAGTGATGGCTGAAGTCTATCTTAGAACAGCTTTCTATTCTTCACCGTTCTGAACTTTATTTTTCCATTCTTTAACTTTTTTAAATATTTTTTTAATATCATCCTCTAAATCGTCCATTTATTTCCTTCTTGGTCTCTCTCGCGGTCTGAATCCTCTAATGTAAAAATTTTTTAGTCGCTCTGTTTTCGTTCCAATCTCAATTTTCCAATTTTTATTTTCGTGACAATATCTACATTACTTGACAAAAGTTTGAGCATACTTCTTAAAAGCGTATTACATCAGGAAGAAATAAATTAAATTTTCATATTTCATTAGATGATCTTTATAAAAATAGAAAAATATGTGATTTGCATCAGAAACCGCGACAATGGAAAACAAGCAAGTAACGAGAAAACTGGAATTCCTCAGCCTTGTCACTTTTTAATTCTTCGTTTAAGATCAATCTTTTCACGTCATACATTTTCAATACATTTTCTAAGGTCATCTTCTGGAGATGTAAACTATGCTATAACACGAAACTGTATTGTTTTTATTTAACGGGGGGACTCGTTGAACACTTTCATAGCGGCGTTTTGTGTTTCTGAAATATTTTGGGTTAAAAGTGATTGTCGTTCAATCATGGCGACGAAAAATTGTAGATTGTCAGTGGAAACATAATGCACAGTTATGTATCTTGCGAGCTTAAGATATCCAGAAGGAATTCTTAAGAATTCAAAAAACCCAGGGTGACCTTGGACTTTTGTCAAGTACCATATGTCCTTATATTTTTTCATGATTAGGTACGAAATCGAGGCATAGAAGGTTAGAACCGCGCAAATTGCCGCAAATCGCGTCGAAAATACGGGAGCCACGCGCGTGATCCACGTATTTCCCCGCGCCGTCGATTTCGCCAAGTCAAAGCGGCGAGACTTCTCGCTGTTGCGTGCGTCGCCGAGCGACATTCGAATTCGTGACGAATATCGAATAGCCTGACCGGCCTCCGCTTTGCATCCGCGCATAAAATTCACGTGCGTGCCTACGTTCTTGTATAGATCGTGTTTTAGTTCTGATTTTTTGTTCTCCTCTCTCCTCCTCTCTCTTTCTCTCTTTCGCTCGCTCACTTACTCGTCCTTCTCGAGAGGAGGAGGAGGAGGAGGAGAAGTAGAAGAAGAAGAAGAAGAAGAAGAAGAGAAGAAGAAGAAGATACGGTCATGAAGAAACAAGACGTCGCCGTCGCGGTCGTAAACTCCTCCTCTTCCCACACAATGTTCTCGTCCTCTCTCTTGTCATAATGCACGCGTCTTTGATTGTACAAGTGGCGTGTATGTACGGCGCGGGGCGACCGAGAAAGCGAGAGAGAAAACGGGATCGCGTCTGAAAATATGATCGCACCGTATATCCTCGCGCGAAAATAAAGTCAAAGGTTCGTCAGCCGTAATAAAACGGGCGATGGGGGCGGGGAAGGGAAATGAGGGGAGAGACGAGATGATTGAAGAAGGAGGCACGAGCGGCCGTAGGCGCGAAGTGGCGAGGAGCGGCTAGTTGGCTGGTGAAAATCCGCAGGAGATCCTCCAGGAGAGTCCTCCCCCCGAGTTACGCAATTCCGTCGTTACTTTGTTCCTCGGCCGAATTTCGCGGATAAGGAGAAGCGCCCGCGCTCGCCGCTTCAACCCGCGATCGATCGCGTCTCGTGCGGTGTACTTCGACCCGAGCGTACGTTCGCGGGAGACAAAGAATAAATGCAAAAATACACGATTATACGGGGAAAGAAAAATTTTGTTTGAGCCGTTGCTCTTTACGGTCGGTCCAAACGCGACGTTTTGTATGTACATCGTTTTGCCTTTGCAGAGACAAAATGGTATAAAAAAAACATTACAGTACAGTTTTCGGCACCGTTTTTCCTATTCAGTTCTGCGGGATCCATTATGGAAGAAGTTCTACTTTGGGCAATTTTTGCGATATGTTTTGTAAAAAGAAGGCAAATTAAACGTCTCAAGTGCACGCAACGTTCAAAAGTGGTCTAGACATTGGGTACTAAAAAGACACCAATTTTCCCATGTAAGATTACTTCGTGAATTGTCACCGAAACATAAGCCCGTATTCACAGTTTTTTTTACTTCAAGACCATTTTAAGCAATGTCTTGATATGCTAATATATATGACAGTGTGATTGATTTAGAACACAATAAGACTGTACTTAAGGCTCCTGGTCCCTCGCAGACCATATTGAAAATCGTGACGTCAGAAGAGGGAAATTACACGAAAATTACTTTGCAAATTACTGTCAAATAAAAAGATATTTGGATGAAAACACATTATAGGTCGCTTTAGCACACTTGTAAAATATACAAGACGCTATTAGTAAAAGCACTATATGTAAAATGAACATGATACAGAGTATAGTCACGTACATAACCAAACACACGAACACACACGTGATTTGACAACTCTGGAAAGAGAGACAATGCATCTTCTACGTTGTGTATTCCTTGGTAAACTTAGTTTCCTGTATATTTTACATGTGTGCCACAGCAATCTACAGTGTGTTTTCATTCAAGTATCTTTTTATTTGACAGTAATTTGCAAAGATTTTCAATGTGTAACTTCTCGCTTCTGACGTCACGTTTCAAGATGGCTGCGTGGTTAGTATCCTCCAAGAGCCTTAATCCTTTGAGTCACGCAATTAAGGGAGTGGTCGAATCATTATAAAAAGCATGATTCTATGTATTTTTGAGATCGCTGAGTTCGCATCTGTCATCAAATTTTGGGAAAAATGAGATCCAAGATGGCGGACGCAATAGGACGGGTTGAAAGGCTACTTAAGCCTAAATTTTCACAAAAATTAGTATTTATATAAAATTTAATATTCAAGTCTTTTCAGTTTCTGAATCCATTACCAATTATTAGATTTGAAAAAAAATTACACTGGCACGGCGCACATACACGATACTGCATCTTGCGGCGCTCGGCCGCTAACACGCGCGTGGAGTGGAGAAAACGACTCCGCGATGCGGTCTCTGGTAATAAGCGATCTCAAAAACATAAATATAAAGTGAAAAACTGTATGTTTGTAGAAAAATAGCGTTCAGATTATCAGATTTTTACCTAAATTCTAGACATTCTCATTTTTTGCTCTCATATTTTCTTCAATTTTTGTTTATAATAAAAAATTTCGCAAATCTAACGGCAGATTTGTGATCAACGACCTCAAAAACAAATATAAGTAAAAAAAACCGTTTTAGGAGGAAGCAAATATAAGTAAAAAAAACATGTTTAAAGGGGATTTTTTTCAGTAACAAATTTAACGTAAAAAAACGGTTTTTTTTCTCAATTTGCTTATAACCAAGAAATTATTAACAATATTAATGAAATTACTGAACAAATATAATTGAACATTCAAATAAGGGATGAGTAAAAAAGAATCATGAAAATCAATGAATTCTACGAAATACAATAAAAAAATGGAGAGAGTAAGTGTAACATATATGTTGTGACTGAAAGGGTTAAATATAAGATCCGAATATATGAACACCTGCCATAGTCAGTGTATAAAATTCGCTATAATAAAAAAAAACTGAGCAACAAGTATAAAAAAGACGGAAGGACCTCCACATGTCTATGCAGGTCGCGGAAAAATATGACCTTGGCCATCGTTTTTCGATCCCATGTTCCGTCTCCGCGCAGTTCACAAAATTGCACAGTTTTCCTGTCCAGACGCAACATCTTAAACTGCACAGACAAAACGGTGTACAAGACGTCGCGCTCGTACCGGCCTTTACAATGTTGCGACGAGAAGTTCCCTCGGCTCTTACAAATTGTACTTAAGGTCCGCGCGGTGCGGCGGCAGCGGAGAATTTTGAAACGCGAGACGTGCCCCGGGGCACGTCTCGCGTTTCAAAATTCCCTGCGCCGTTGGCCGCGCGAGGAATTCACGGAATCGCCTCGAATGTTTTGTCGCACTTTGCAGTGTTCGGCCTCGCGCTGTGCTCGCAATTCGACACCGCCAGCCGCGCGGCGCCGATTCTCGTGGAGCGATGCACCCGCGCCCTCGAGGAGCAGGCGTTCGCCGACACGACGTTGGACCTCTACAAAGTCTACCACAGCAGCCCGCCTAACGAGCAGACCCTCGAGCTGCGACAGAAGCTGAACGAAGGTGAGACGGGCGCGCCGTGGGGCCGGGGGCCCCCGGCAGGTCGGATCCCGCGCGCGCGATCGCGCCTCTGCTATAAATAGCCGGCGCGGTCGTGCCACGATGTTCGGCACGCGGGTTGCAAAAATGTCGAGGCGCGCCACCAGATGCACGCTGCATTGTGGAGGGCGCCAGAAAATCCGCGAGTGCGCGCGATTATATTTTGCGCGACATCCCGAGAGGAGGATTTCAGGGACAGCGCGCGAGAGCGAGAGCGGAATTCAGCGAGCTCATTTCGGCCTTTGAGAGATCTCTCGCGATGAACTCTAATATTTATACGCATGCACGTCCCGGAAACTCAAGCTCTCGCAATGTTGTATGCGCGCGCATGAATCAGTTGTTTTCGAATTGATGATGTTGAGAGAAAGAAAACTTTTATATTTCTTGAAGAGGACAGAAATCGTTGACTGTCTGTATTATATTGCACATTTTATCGTTAGTTTGACGGTTAACGTATCAATTGTCTGCCGAAATGGCAAAACTACATTCAATGAACTAATCGTTTATCAACTTGATTTGTTTGCTTGCATTTTTAACACATTTAAATGTACTTCTTTCACAATTCCGCTAAAAAGATCGAATTATAAAACTTAACGAGAGGAATAGATTGTAGAAAGAATTGCAAATAATTTGAGAGCGAAGCAAACGAACGCTTTTTTAATTACGGATATTTCGTTTAGAATTGTTCGTATATAATAATAATTATTTAGTCGTAAAAATGTAATAATCAATATAATTAATTACGTTGATATGATTCAGAAATATCAATGATTAAAGCCAACATGGACATGAAGCAATATAACATAATATTTTCAGATGTTTGCAACGCGGATTTAAATCCGTACACTCCCCAGTGTATCGCCAGTGTCTTGAAAAAGTTTCTGCGTGAATTGCCAGACCCAGTAATTCCTGTGCAATGGTACGACAGGTTTCTGGAAGCGTCGAGTGAGTATATATTTCATAATTAAATACTTTGTTTAACTGGTTATCATATTTTTTCTTAAGATGGTTGTTTAGTAACTCTCAATACCACTACCTATGTGAAACTTTTTCAAATTCATTGTAATGATCCCTAAAAATCATTCGATAATGAAAATTGTCAATTTCATCGATGTTTCTATTGATTTTCGTTATTCATTTTGTAGTACTTAATCGAAAATAACTTTATCTCTCAAATAACAAACGTTGCAACGTATCGGACGCCGGGCATTGTGCATGCGTCAGCAGCCGATCTTTTTCAGAAAGTGTCAGAAGGGTATACATAAGCCATTTCGATATCTTTTTTGTTTAACCGGCAAAGTCCTGTGTCTGATATCATTATGAAGCTTGTGATTTCAAGTTTTAGTAGTTTGTTTTTGAATTCGATACCCAGTTTTGTCGAAAAGATACTTCATTATCCAGTGTTTCATTTAACTTTACAACCACCTTAAATCATTAATTATCCGTCATCAATTACCAGCGATCCATCGTTCAATTGCAAGAATCTGTTTTCGTCTCACAGGTATGAGAAGCGACGAGCAGTGTGCGACGCGCCTAAATCAATTAGTAGCGGAGCTACCGGATCATCATCGTAGCACATTGTGCCATTTGATGGCGCACTTCTGCCGCATCTGCCAGTTGCAGCACGGAAGGGGTTACACGGAACCGCCGACCATCCTCGTGCAAGTGCTCTGCCATATATTTCTCAGGCCGCCCTGGGAGCGAATCATGTGAGTGCCACGTGGATTCTTTCAATCGCAAGGGAAGAGTTGAGCGTGGTTCACACGCGTCTTTTTTTTTACTGACGAAAGCCCTAGTGCTGCTAGTGGCTGCCAAAAAAAGCATCAGTGTACCCGAGGATGCTAGTAATAGCTTGCTTTCTCTCTCGTCGACTAGCAGACTAATTAAATTAAAAGAATGTGACTTTCTAATATTAGCGTTTGGTTATTTAATTTTCTCGTATAAATCGCCATGTAGATTCCAGAATATAATATCATTACATAAGGATATAGTACCGTCATAGATGATAAAAAAGAAATTAACTGGTTTTACAACTATATTATTACAAATAGATAAGATTACTTGTCCGATAGCACACTCGTAATACTTTGATTGAAGAATTTAGCACTTTGCACTGCGCAATTTTACAGCCAAGTTGTTCACAACACGGAGGCACACATACGTATAATGGAATTGCTGTTATTGCACGGCGATTGGAACGAGAGGTTACCGGAGTTTGCCAGTCCTCCGCAATTGCCGCCACGTAAAGTTTCGAGACCGCAGTTTCCGATTTTGGACCCATTCCCGGTTCTCGAAGACGAAGCTGTAGACAGATCGGCACCTGGTACAGACACTGGCAAGGACCAACAGACGCACAGGTGATCTTCAAATTTGATTCTGATTTCAGTCCAAATCTTAATCTGAGTTACAAATTTGTTTCCGGTTGCAACTCTACATTGGACTTTAATTCGCGTTTCTCTCTCAATTTAACTTTAAGATCTCATATAATTTTAAGTCTAAATTTTTTTTTCATGTCATTAACTCCTAAGATTTTTAAGATAATTGTTTGTATTTGCATGTACAATTGTGGTACAAATGACCAATCGTAATTATCGTCGAAAAAAATTCCAGGCCACGCACACTACAGGAAGCCGAATGGTATTGGGGTGACATTACAAGGGACGAAGTGAACGAGATGATGATTGACTCGCCGGACGGCACCTTCCTTGTACGCAATGCGTCTTCCAAGGGCGGCGAGTATACTCTGACACTGCGTAAAGGCGGGACCAACAAACTCATTAAGATCAGCCACCGAAATGGGAAATACGGATTCTCGGATCCTTATAACTTTTATTCGGTCATCGAGCTGGTCGACTACTATAGAAACTGCTCGCTCGCGCAATATAATTCGGTACTGGATATTAAACTGCTCTATCCGGTATCGCGATTTCAACAGGTACTCTCCTCGAACTTTCTGATCCATGAAATGATTTTATTGTGTTTGTCCTAGAGAGCCTCTGAGGAAGAGAGTGGCGAACTGGGACACATGACCGCGTCTCTTTTTATTTGTTCGGGTAATCGAAGGTCTTGACCAATCAGAATATCGGATTAGACGGTTATTTCCAGTAGATCATACGTAGTAAACACTTGAGACAGTTCTAAATTTTTCATCTTAGTTTAGTTAAATTCTTGTTAAGTGTCTGAGAACCGCAAAAGTCCTGATTAAGCTAACTACATCCCAAAAAGTTAAAAGTTTAATTATGTAGAATTAAAAATTTAGAACTGTCTCAAGTCTGTGTTTACTACGTATGATCTACTGGAAACAGCCGTCTAAACAGATGTTCTGATTGGTCAAGACCCTTCATTACCCGAACGAATTAGAAGAGACGCGATCACGTGACCCACTTCGCTACTCTCTCCCTTTGAGGCTCTCTAGTTTGTCCTTGAACTTCATTTTATCTTATTTCTCGAAAAACAGGACGACGAGATTGCAAATACAACCGACATGGCAAAAGTCGCGCAAAAGTTTATCGAGCTGGAGAAAGAAATAAGCGATACAATCCGACAGTATCAACATTGTTCGGATTTGTACAGCAAAACGACCTATGAAGTCCAGTTGAAGCGTCAGGCGTTAGAAGCCTTCACAGAGGCCATCAAGATGTTTGAGGAACAGATGAAGCTACAAGAAAGATTCCAGAAGGAAGCCCAACCCCATGAGATTTCTACGTGAGTGCTTTATTGCTTTTAGTACTTAAAAAGTATTTTTATTTAAAAAGTATTTCTATAAATTTTTATGAAACATTTAAAAGTAAACTTGAAATTTTCTTAATGTTTCATTATAATTGCATTGATGATAATATTCGTGAAATCTCATTTTCACATGTAGAAAGTAATGAAATCAAGATATAGATATAATAATATTAATCATGTTATGTTTGATAATTACAGTTTGACGGACAATTCGGAACTGCTAAAGCGAAGATTGAAGGCCTTAGAGGATAGCAAAGAACAACTGGATGAAAGTTTGAATCAACAAATTGCCTACTGCAGAACCCTTGAGAGAGAAATGTACAGATTGAAATCGGAACTCGGAATGCTTGTGCGACAAAAGGATCGTCATTCTCTGTATGTATTTTCTGCTTTACTCGATCGAAAATTTCTTTTTTTTTGTTTTACATTGAAAAACTATAACTCATTTGTTTCGAACATTGCAGATGGTTAAAGAAGAATGGGATGAAGCAGAACAAAGAGGAAGTGGACTTTGCAGTCCATTCCGACGAGAAAACGTGGCTCTACTTACAGGGTTCTCGTCCCGATGCCGATCATATTCTAAAGGGTCGGCCTGACGGTACTTTTCTTATCCGCCGATCGAGAACGGGCCAATACGCACTTTCCATAGTGTAAGTATTTTGATTAATTCTGATATAAGTGATTTCGAATCAAGAATAAATTATATATAAAATAGATAGCTACAAATACTTGAATAGAGATATGCGAGATTAAAATACAAATAATAATAGAAATATGCATGCGAATTATTTAAAATAGGAATACATACAGGGTGAATTTTTAGTTCTTTGTCACCGGTCATTGGAAGATAGAAGAAACTAAGATAAACGAAAAAGTCCAATACTATTTTGCAAAATTCATAATAATTATCGAGTTATTAATTATTAAAATTCGGAAGAAGGGATAGACAGCGCGGTATGCGAGACGTGAGAGCGGCAATGGCAGCAGGACCCTCGAGCCTCCGCCCACGTCTTCCGCACCGCGCTGTCTGTCCCTTCTTCCGATTTTTAACAATTAACTCGATAATTATTACGAATTTTGGAAAATAGTATGGGACTTTTATGTTTAGCTCAGTTCCTATTATCTTCCCACGACCGGTAGCAGAGAACTAAAAATTCACATATATATATATATATATATACAATTGACTTGTATATTATAACAGAATTTTATATGAAGACATTTTATTTTTATATAATTTTTAAAAATAAAATTTCTCCCTTTGATCATTATAAAAATTTTAATGCAGCTCTCTTGATAAAAGAAATTAGAAACTTTTAGTTTAAAACAGAGGTTCTTCTTTTCGAGATTTTCCTCAAAAATTTGAGTATCTAATTTTGTAAATTTTAAAAATTGAGTAATCTAATTTTAAAGATAATATTTCGTTGACCAAGATGATTTTGCGACTTGTGCCATATGAAAATCGTGATGTTACAGGTGCAACGGCACGGTACAACATTGCATAATATATGCCACCGAGCGCGGCTATGGTTTCGCCGAGCCATACAACATTCACGAAAGCCTGAAACACCTAGTAATGCACTATGCCCAGAACTCTCTGGAGGAGCATAACGAGTGCCTGACCACCACTCTGGCCTATCCCGCGTTCGCGCCGCCCGCGGCGCTCGCGCAACTGCAGGCCCAGCAGAAGCAGCTGCTTCACATTCAGAATCAATCACCATTCGCGCGACCGCCCCACGAGAATCAACTCGTCATGCCGCACACATAATATTGGCCTGTCGAGCGTCGCGATCAGGATCCGCTCGAGTCCGAGTATGTTCACGCACGAGCGCACACTCACACGTGAGTTCCGCTGCTACGAGCATCATTCGCCGGCGCAATCGGCAGATTGACTGTGTGTCGCGCAAGCCTTTCTTGACGTGAACGCTCCTTCGCGAGACAGAACGCTCCTTCGTTCGGAACGTTTTCCTAAAATCGCGTACAATAATTATGCGTAACATTTTACAATGAGAAGAAAACTTGATGTGAATTAATATCGTGAAAGCGCGTAATCTAGTGCCGATTGCTTAATCATCGAACGATAGGTAGGTGTTTCGCAAGATTTCTGAAAATACGGAGCACTTTGACAAAGCGTATAATAGCCATAACGATAGTAATCGTAAGAGATACTAGCGGTAGAATTAGATATATACGCGTTATCGTGATACGATAATGATCGCTTCGACTATGTAGAGATTCCCAAATGGCATCCTGAAGAAACGCGGATTAAAGCGAAAGAAATGTTTGGAAGAATTCCGAAGAAAGAAGCGGATGATTTAAAATTTTGAAAGATAATGGAGAAACTTGAAGAGAAATTGAAGCATTTTTTTATATTATCGAACGTTAAATATTTAAATAAATATATAAATATTTTTTAATCGATATATAAAAATGATTCAAAAGCGTTAGTTCTTTGAATTTTTTAATCTTCTAAATTATTTAAATCTCTTTCTGCAAAATGTGACAAGCGTAGGTAAATGTGAGAGAAGATTGAGACTTAATTTATATTTTCTACATACGTGACTAATAATGATCGGGTCCACGTTTGTCAATATTATTACAAGGATGAGCTGCAAAGAAAATATCAGATTCAGAGGATAAAGAATGTTTGGGAATCTCTCGATTAACAGGACCAACAGTACCAATGATGGATGCCATCGGCTCTCCCTCAAGGTTTACACGACGCGGAGGATCGAAGATCTGCGTCGACACTACGGCAGGAATGATGGTACATCTCTACCGCCATTGAGATTTTGTTCTTCGGAACAGAAAGCGTTTTTTTATCTTGACGCTTGCAATTGCGCAGAATTGATCCGCTCGGAAACGTCGATATTACAAAGACACGCCGTCGGATCAGCGACCGGGATAACGAGAACCGCTTCATTTCCATAGATTCCATTATTCAGGTAATCAGGGTAGTCGTGTCTCATACAATCGTCTAACCCTTAATAGCCTGAATCTTCTTAGACGCTGATTAGCTCGTATCGGGCAGTCATTTACTTTAAAACTAACTTTGAGTTAGTGATTCATTATTATTTAGCTGTATAGAACGGCTGTCCATATAATTTAAATTGTTTAAATCTGTTTTTAGAAAAGACAATTAAATGCTACAAAAATTATTCATGAAAACATATCTTTTTTATTGCTATTATTATAGCTCAATAAGTCATAGTCACTGATCAAATGTTTATACTACTACAAGCAGAGCTTAATTGAGCTATGTTAACATATTTTGTGAAGTAGCTATAAATAAAATTCATAATTTTTTATGTAATAAGTGTTAATCTGAATCATACGCTATTACTCATCGCTCTTTAATATTTTTTTTGTAATGCAGATGAATGAAGATAATTGTATAATTTCATCGTGATATATCTGTTACATTATTTTAGGCTTTTAAGGGTTAAACGTGATCATTCAGAAGTCGAAAGATGATTGCTTCTTTGTTACTCGAAATTTCCGATCGTTTCTCGTGCGAATACTATTTGTGACTCCAACGAAAGACGTGCGCTGCGATTCGTATAAATGGCGCCGACGTCCTCTTTTTTTTTTTACGCTGAATTATGATAGTGATATTAGAATATAGTCGAGCGAAATTCACGTAAAACCGCGAAGCGTCTTTATACCATTTTATAGTAATCGAAAAGCTGACCATGAGAATCCTGTCTATTTTTCCCGGAAAATTGCAAAATTTAAAGGACCGTTCTTTCGAACGTTGTTAAAAATCGTACATATTTGTAACATGTCTGATTTCAAATTTTCTCAAGTCATCAAAGAGTGGATCCACTTGATTCTCATGGCTAAATCTTCGGGTTTGATTACGAAGATGGACCGGACATCTCGTCCGTCGTCCTTCCTCGATCGCGTTCCGCAGCGGATCGCGATGAAGTTTCCTCGATGAGAAAGAGAGAGAGAGAGAGCTTTTTTTATCCATTAGATTTCAGACGTTACGCCAAACAGATTTGTGAGAAAGGATATATGAATGTATACATATATATCTATATATTGTCTGTGATTTTTTTCGGATTGTCTGTGAACGGAGGGAGAAAAGTTATCGCGTTTGTCGTTTCCGGTTGCTTTTATCCCTAATTTCTCTCATCTTCGTCTTCTTCTTTTTCTTTTCTACACTTCTTCCCTCGAACGTCCGTGAGCTTTCTTTTCCGCCGAAACTTCAATACACATCCTCGCGATCAACGCGCCGAGTTGATCTTTCTCGCTGTGGGAGTCCGTCTTGGCTCTTCTGAACAGTCTCAAAGATAGTGGCGACGAGAGGAAAGATCGGAGCGTAACGAGAATTGAGAATGACGAATGAAAGGAAGTATAAAATTGTCAGACTCGAAATGCAGAGCAAGTACGAGAGAAGAGCAATTGACGAATCACAATCCGAACGTTACTAGTCTTTATCCCGAAACGTGAACAGTGTTCTTACATGAGATGCAGGAAGCGTCGATTTCTTCATTTTTTTTGTTGTCTGTCAATAGAGTATTTCTTCGTCGTCATTATTCTCTCACAGTTCCTTTGTCTTTATTCCAATCGTTTCTTTATTGCGTCTAGGTCCGAACCACCGAAGCGAAATAAAGAGACACACGGATTCCCGAGAAATCTCACGTTTACAGAGCGGTCAGTAAATGGCGAGAGTGTATCGGGAACGCTTCACGTTCAGCGAGATTGGTGGTTCCTCAAGTTTCTCTCGCGCCACTGTAACCGAACAGAGAACTGAGAAACGCAAATCGACGGATTCGATCTGAACACACGAATCGGATATGAATTGAAATCAATCGGAGTCCAATTAAATTTTTTTATATCTGATTCGTATTTCAATTTCGTCTAGCCGTTGACTAGTAATCGTTTAGATTAAAAGCGGCGTAAATTCAGTTTGGAAAAATCTTGTCGATATGTTTTATCAAACGTGTGCCCGAATAGAAATCGATTTCTATCACGCATCTAACATTAAACGTGATCGGCCGATTATTTATCATCAACGATCGGACGATTATTTTCGGTGTTAGATACGTTAGATACCTCGCAAGGAAGATTGCGAGGTATTTTGTTTTGAAACACGATTTGCATCAATTATTAGATTATACAGAGCGCATGTATGTGGGAGTACGTGAACGCGATTCTCCTCATCTTCACGCGTTTATCTGTTCCGACTGTATAATTTCGGGCGATGGAAAGGCGAGCGAGCGAGGAAGATCGACGAGGCGTCTCCCTTTTCATTCTGAAGAAAAGCGCAGAGCGGTGACTGTCGCGTAGGGAAGGGGGGGAAATAGTCGGTGAACGAAAGGCTCTCGTTTGCTCATTTCGAACGTTTCGGATTACGTAGGCTTAGGTAGTTTAAGATTTTTTATACAGACGAGGAAAGGGGAGAGGAGCGGGAGAGGCAAGGCGGCCTGGCTCGCTACCACGTGATTGTCCAATTCGTCGTCGGTCGTCGGTTCGTTTCGTTCTCTCCATCCGGATGTCTCTTCGGATGCCCCACGTTTCTCTCGTCGTGCCGCTCTCCTCTTCGAGGCCTTGTTCGCTTTTTATTATTTTATACCGTTTCGTATTTTCGCGCACTCCGAAGAGCAGGATGGCCACGACGTTGACCTTCTCGTACCTCGAGCGTACGGCCTCGCGGTCACGTTTTCATTTTCAAAGGAGAGGCTTTGAACGCTGAACCGTGATCGTCGAACCGTTAATTTTTGCCGTAAGGCAAATGCCGTGCGTCACCGATCGCATGATAGACAGTAGTGAGAATCTATCCGAGTTCTACTGGAACGAGCCGAGTTCTTCGTGATTTTTCTCGTGGGAGTTGATCTTCCGGCGCAAGAGAAAGTACGGAGGGAACGAATCGACGACGGCGGACGGCTCTTTTATAGTGTTAAGGACGAGTTATACAAATATTATGACCGACGAGTGTGACTCGCGATACAATCTGGTGATGCAATTAATATTATAAATTTGTTATATTAATAATAAATAATTATTATTAATGATAATACGATTGTTAAACAACAATTAGATGTAATATATTGTGTATATTATATCTGTATGTTTTTATGGATTTTAAGGAAAATGTTTTTAAGGAAAAGTGAGTTTGGAGACAAGAATCGTCCGATTTTCTAAATTTTTACGCAGGCAAAAATCATGTCAGACCCAGTCGTACATTTGAACGTGACATGTAATATTTTATATTCTCGAATGCAGTTTGATTTGATTATCTTTACGAAAATGAGTGTTTTAAAAATACTACGTACTCGCGAAACATAATTAGAATTAGAATTACGTGGAATTTTCATTAAGATGATAAGATAATTTTTTATTTTTTTCTGTTGCTTTATTTAAAAGCTTTAATTTGAATTCGAATTTAAGTATCTTGTTATTCTCTCTTTAATTTGTAAGAGCATTTTGTGAGTGTAGAGCAAATTCCGCGACGCGGAAAACAAAATGCAAATTGATTGAAAAAGAGAATGTGTCACGCCAGCCGTTTGTCTCGAAATCTGATCGCGAGTCACACTCGTCGTTGCTTTCCCAGTGGGAAAGGATTACATTTATACAGGTGCGTCCGCGCACAGCATGCATACACGAAATCCACATAAACACAACACACTCACGGAATAGATACACATGCGAGATAAATAAACGAAGCTATAAAAATAAATATACATATATATATATATTATATATATATATATATATAAATATTATATAGATGCGATACGTTGTGCGTCGAGAAATATATATGGTGCAGATATGAGAGAAAGAGAGAAAAGAGGAAAACGAAAAAAATATATATATATTCGAGTATATATCTATATATATTTTTACTTACTTTCAAAGCAAACCTTTAATTGATTATTTATAATATATACGTGCGTACATATACATACATATATATATGTATGTATATATATATATATATATATATTTTATGTATACACATTATATGAACAAGGTGAATCGTCGTGTTGCATTAATCGCGCGTCTCCGCGAGTTGATCGTGAGTTCCTTCGAAGAGGCTCTCTCGGGCGAGCGCGGCGAACAGGTGTACACACACGTGCGATCCCGATAAATCCCACGGGATTTGGAGTGTCGATCGAGATTGTAACGCGTCGAGTTGGCTCGAGTCGTCGCGCGGGCAAGCGCAAGAGCGAAGGATCGACGCGATTCGCACGACGATCGTTTCGGAAGAGTGCACATTGGCTTTTTAATATTTTTGATAGATGTCGATTGTGCGCGTAGTGATTTTCATCCTAAATTGCGAACGACCGAGCTTGATGTATCTTTAAATCTTTAAATTGCGCGAATTACGTGCTTCGCCTTATAGAAATATGTATTTGGGAATAGACGAATGCGTGTGATATTTTTTCATCAGATTTCGTGAAATTTACCGTGTTCTTTTTGGCGTGTGTGCGCGCGCGGGGAAGTTCCGCCGAAATTCATTTAGTCTAAAATGGACTATCATTAATGTTTTTTTTCCCCCACCGAATATCATGTACCGTTTTTTTACTTTCTTCTACAAACTCATTTAGCAAAAATCTTACGCAATATTGTTTTTTTTTTATTAAACTCTCGTTTCTTCAAATCCTCTTCATGCGATTTTTCTTCATTATTTGTGACTTTTTGCACGTGCGAAGAAATCCTGCCGTCGTTTTTTGTACAGTACCAATTCACAACGAAGTTTTTTGACATGTTTATGTAGCAGTACTAATTCACTATTAGCGCTACGTAAATTAATCAAAGTCCGTTTTAGATTATATAGTGTCGATAAAAGATCCGATATTGCATATTAGAATTGCTAAGAAGCAAGAAATAAAAAAAGCAAGTTTCTACAATGAGATGAAAGTTTTGCAAACAAATTTTGAAAATAATTTTTGTCATCTATATAATAAATCACATTTCACCGACACTTAATATCGAAAGTTTTTTTTTGTATGATGAATAAAACGTTTAGTGCCTTTTTTTTATTTAAATTATAAATTATACAGATTGTTTTAATTGATACTATTTATTAAGACTCCTGGGTACCGACCGCGGCCATCTTGAAACGTCAGAAGCGAGAAATTTTACGGTGACAATTCCTGCAAACTACTGTAAAATAAAAAAAATATTTCAATAAAAACACACTACAGATCGTTTTAACACACTTGTAAAATGTACAGAAAACTAAGATTACTTAGGAATACACAACGTAGAAGGCACAGTGTCTATCTCTTTTCAGAGTTGTCAAATCACGTGTGCGTTAGTGTGTTTGGTTATCGATTTGGTATGACTACGCTCTGTATTATGTTCATTTTACATACAGTGTTTTTAAGAATAGTGTCTTGTACATTTTACAAGTGTGCTATAGCGACCTACAGTATATTTTCATCAAAATATCTTTTTTATTTGACAGTACGTTGCAATGTAATTTTCGTGTAATTTCTCGTTTCTGACGATTTCCGTGACGTCAGCGAGGGACCAGGAGCCTTAAAATAGCATTTCTTCAAACAACAGACATGTCTCGAATGAGCTTTCGGACGATTTTAAGAACCCTCTCGAATATTTCGAGAATGAAAACAACGCCGAAGCGTCTTGAGAGAATTACCGTTTTATTATTTCGTATATTAACAAAAATCGCGTGTGCGTGCCTCAATAATAAGCGATTGGCGACTTATAAACGCTATCTTTCACAATGGCTGTTGTTTCCGAAGAGAAAAGCAATTTGATTGATACTTTCAGTTAATCCTTTTGGTTGAAAGTGTATTTTCTGTTTTGTATTTTATATTTCGTATATTAATACAGAAAATATCACATGCGGCTGATCGGGAGCCATGCTAAATATTTAAATGTCAAAATCTTCATCGAAAGGAACGTAGAAATCTCAATCAATCACCCTAATAAACGCTGTGAAAAAAGAAAAAAAGAAAAAAGAGAGCACACGCGTGCTCCTCGTGGGATGTGTACTTCGATCACGGAACAGGAATGATTCGAATATTTTCGTTCCACTATTTTTTTCCTCGTGAAAGCCAGACGTGGCGGCGACGTCGTTCTATGATGTCCGAGCCGATTGCTCTTTTGTACAAAGAACGAAAAAGAAAATAAAATAAAAGAAGATAACGAGAGTGAGAGTGGTACTTCAGTGGCGTGAATGTTTTCGGCAGGACCGGTCCACGAAGAATGCCTACATCGAGGTAGCGATCTCGAGCTACGTGTCATCCCGTGACGGTATGATGCAATAATAGTTGTTGGGTGCACGAGGACTGGCCGGTTAAAATTTCAGGCGGACGGAAATTTTAACGGCGATGGATTATATACTTCGGAGAGCCTTCTCCTCGAGAGTTCTAACGAGCGCTGAAACAGGCATTTCATTATCTGATCGTAACTATTATTGCACATATATGTGACGTCGACCGTGCACGTGATCGGGTCGACTTTGCATAACATCGACACCTGTGTCGTGCTAATTTAAGGAAGTTAATCGGCATCGGTGCTCGATGTGAGGGAGCTATCGACCGTTATCGTCGAGGGGACGATATCGATGCGCGTGAGCCTGGCCTTTCGGTGTGTACTCGATGTTCGAGTGAATAAAAAAAAGGATCAATTTGAGAGAATCGTGACTTAATGAAGGAAGGGCTGGCCCTAAAAAAAAAAAAAAGAAAGACGAGCGTGTGAGACCAGGTGAAGGGAGTGTTTTGTCAACCGTGACGCGTTTTCGCGTATTGCATTGTGATCTCCGAGAATTAACGGCAATAGCGATAATGCGGGAGAATAATGGGGAAGAGGATAAAAACGAAAGGAGAGTGAATGGAAATAAACTTTGCCTTAGCTTTTGTACAAGCAAACGAATATGAGGGATTGTCGAGGGAGGGAAAGCAAACCGGATGCACTGTTAAATTCGTTGTCAAATTATACTCGATTTGAGTCGTTGTTCATCATTCTTTAGGTCGCCATTGTTCTTATTCGACAGGTTATTAATTTAATTAAAACGATGAAGTTGAATAATATGTTAACTATATATGTTTTGTGTCAAAAGAATAATTTTGACACACACGTAGTTAAAAAGAAGAAAATTATTTACCTTTATTCAACTCAAGGACTCGGTTTAAAATTTGACTCTTTAATATTTAACAGTGTAGGCACGAAACTTGAAGGTAGGCTGACACAGTTGATTCTGACGATAAAACAGTGATAAGAATTGAATCTAATAAGCTGTGTAGTGCGTGTGAGTGGGAAGGAATGAGAGATAGCCTTGCAGCAAAAGAAAAAAAAAAAGGAAAAAGAAGTGGAAAAAGAGAGACACGATGATAATTAAATTATGTATGAATTGTGCGTATCTGCATGTAACGGCACGATTACACAGTGAATAAAATTGTCCCGCATTGGCCCAACGTCGATACGGGGGAATTTTTTCAAAGGATCGATATAAAGATAAAAATTAACAAAAAAAGAGAGAGAGAGAGAGAGATGCACAGCGACGTAGAAATTGAGTTAATCGACGTGAAGCTGCTATAAATCGATGTAATCATTGTAGGTCTGTAACGATTGTAACCGCAAAACGAGCGCCGCTCGAGCGATTTGATATAATTAATTAACTGTACACCTTCGCTATATAGAATTAACGATACCTAATTAACATAATGTCATTAATTGATTATATAAAATCGCTCTCATCGATATTCACCGTCTCTTCATAATCATCCGGATCGGATGATCTCTCGCGGGATCGATCGATCGTGAGGCGCGAATGGGAAACGAACGTTTGCTGCAAGGCGATAATAATCGATCATTAATCAGTGATGCGGATGCCGAGAGTGCGAAGGAGGGACATACCGGGTGCGAAAGTTGTAAGGCGGGAGTACGGGAGACGTGGGCGTAAAAGCAAAAGTTGTCGACATAATATTACATTATTAACAAATGTATGCTGTCCCACTGTGATAAAAACTTTTGTTTTTGCATGTAAAAATATATAACTACTATTATATTGCCATAAGCGCGCGCGTGTGCGAGAGAGAGAGAGAGAGAGAGAGAGAGAGAAAGAGAGAAAGAAAGAGAGAAAGAGAGAGTGTATGTGTCACATTAAAGTAGTACGCGCATACGGATATGTATACATGTATAAATCGATGGACACGCGTGTGATTACGAATCGATCCATCCGTATGCGCGTACGTACACATATACACATATATACGTACACATATAAACATTATACATACATATATACATACACAGATGAATGTACAGAGTACACAGCAGATATATTGTGATCGTGCGTTGCATACGCGTAGACAGACAGACAGCATGCGATTACGGAGAATGCGAAACTTTTTATTATTGCGCACGCCATGTATTCATACGCTGAATGAAGGACAAATTATTATCGTAATTACCACTAATATAGTCTCGAACACCGTAGGATACCGTTTCGCCGATCAGTGTAGCCGAGCTGTATTTCGCTCGTTCCCGATCCCCGCGCGGAATTCGGCACACCCGGACAATCCTTTTTGTATCTTTTATCTCACACGTCACATACACGAAACGTACACACGACACACACGCACACACATACTTCAATCTGCTGAAGAAGTTCTGCGGCTTTAGCTTTCGTTAGCAATAATTCGATTTGTGTGACGCCGTTTGGTCTTCTTTCGAAAGTTCTTAAGTTCCGCGTTGCTTCTTTTACGCAAAATTAGAAAACACACAGTCGGGATTGATCGAGGAAGCCGAGCTGACGATTTTGTTCCCTCGTCTCAGAAAAACGTCCACTCTTGCGATTACCTCGACTGTCAATTCTCACATTTTGTCCAGAATCTCATAATCAGACGATTCGTCCAGCCTCGCGTCAAGATTTACGATTAAGGGAGACTAATAAATTATCGCTTTCTCGCGAAACGGTCTTTCTCAACGAAAGTGAGACGAGCGGCGCGATCGTTAGCTTCGGTCTTTTCGATTAATTTCATCGAAAAATCGTGGATCATTGTGCCGTGCCACACGACCCAAATGTACGAAAGGACGTAAGTGATGGGAGAAATCTCTACGATTGAATTATATACGCTTCTTCTTCACCTACTTATTTCACGTCTTTAAGAAGCTGAGGGATGAAAAAAAAAAAGAATTATACACATTTTTACGCAATTGTTCTAATTATTTTACACATTTAGAAAATAAACCGAGAAGTTGTAGTGGATTTCAAGAGAGAAAAAAGCTTATCGGGGCAATATCTAATTTAAATCAATATTTTGTGAAACGAGTGAAGAAGAAGTGTGTAATTGAGCGAAATTTTATTGAACACTTCGAATGGATTCTCGATCGGAGTCGAGCGCGCGAAGCTGATAACTGGTGAGATTGCCCTTTGGGCGCGTGAAACTGATGGTGTAATTGAGCGTCGCTTCTTTGCGCAACGGTCATCTTCATATTGTATCGTTTATTTGCTAGAACTACCATGTAAAATCATTTATATTTGCATATGATTAATATGTTTTACTTATAAACCCACGGTATCGCTTTATTATCCTTTTGAAAGTCACGCTATCACCCGTCAACTTTCCCCTCAATCTTACCACCGATTTGACGAGCAAGCAAAATCATATTGCGGCATACAAATGAAATATCACACGACGGTAACGGTGAAGTGAAAAAAGAATCAAATGTCGATTACTCTTTCGACGCAACTTATAAACGCAGTACTTTTAGAAATGCATATATTCCATTTTCTCTTTCCGGACGTGCGGATCACACTTGTGAGTTTTCTCGAATCGATCCTCGGGATCCGCGAGCGAGTTTCTCTCGGGGATTGAACATGATTCATTGCTCGAAAGAGAACGAGCACGGGCAATGCAGACGTCCGTGCATATAATCAATAAATGCGAATTCTTTCGTCCGGATCGCTCTATCGGGCGGTACACACTTGACGTGCGCTACAGCGCTCCCGGCGACTTGCGCTAATGCCAGAGGCAGCCGAGCATAGAGCCGCTTTGAAAGTGAGATTAATCGTGCGAGACCTATCCTTACGTCTGACTCATAAGGATCTCGCAATTATAACGTCATAATTGAATTACAAGGAAGGCGCACCCGGCTGTGCATACATACGTATGTATATCGAAGGCACGATTTATCATTCCGTCCCGGCTCTGGAGCCGGTTCCGGGGCGCTCTGCCCCTTTGTCAAGTGGAACTCTATTTTAGAGATTAGGCACGGCGATATAAACTTTTTCTTTTTCCGTGAAACCGATTCTTCCGATATCGACTAAGTTTTCCCTGTCAAAGATTCGATTTGCAACGCGATAATTAAGATGCAAATTAGAAAGTAGCGACAAACGGTACTCATAAATAATAAATAATAATCCAATAAAATATCATTAATCTTAATTGTACATAATTGAGTGACAATATTCTATACATTGTTACATATTATCGCGCATGTTTCGCGTTATACAGGGTGGGGAAAAAAGATCGGAACAGCTGAACAACTCCGAAAATATAAGTCTTATAGAAAAATATTTTAGCACAAAAGTTATAGAGTGTAAAAAAATTTATATACTGATATTATCAGTTTGACCTTGGGTGGCGTCGCCAAGGTCATTTTGAATTTTTTAAATGGCACCCCCTATTTTTTGTTGCATATTCTTGTAGCTTACCTCTATTCTAAAGAATCTATTAATATAGAAAACACGAAGAATTAGGTTTAAAAATTTTATTGTATTTTTTAATTGCGTTGATGGATCTTGCAAAATTCAATCAAATATCTAAAAATTAATACTATAAATCGATTTCTTTTATTATTCTACATCTAAAAGTATTAAGATAAAATCATCGAAAAGTAAATACTTTATGAGATACTTCATACTTTATATTAAAAAGTGTCATGACAAAAGTTAAAATATCTCAAAAAGTGCTTAACGAAAATATACTTAATTATAACGTTTTGGAAAGCTCTTGAGATAAGCTACAAGAATATGCAACAAAAAATAGGGGTTTCCATTAAAAAAATTCAAGGTGACATTGGCCTGATCTTGGCGACGCCACCCAAGGTCAAACTGACAATATCAGTACATAGATCTTTTTACACTTTACAACTTTTGTTTGAAACATTTTTCAATAAGACCCTATTTTCGGAGTTATTTAGCCGTTCCGATCTCTTTTCCCTACTTTGTATATATGGTGACCATATTTCTTTGAGAAAAATTAAGGACACTGCCGCCTACCCTTCTTCCACGAACAAATGCAATTTAAATTTATTATCTTTAATATTTTTTCCCTGAATATATATTTATATGAAAAAAGTGAAATTTTGTAAACTACTCGCAAAACAAATATATATAAAAAGAAACACATCTTTATTTAAACATTACATAAACTATACAAAGGCGATAAAGACTGAAATATAAGATATTTTATAGAACTTTTCCGAAATAAAGGACAAGAGTGAGTTTTCAAGAAGAAAAATAAATCTAAAGGACACAGACCTAAAATAAAGGACTGTCCTCTTTAATATAGGACGGATGGTCATCGTAGTTGTATATTGTGCAATACATATGTACAATGAGCAATTCTTTGCAACATCTCGTTGTCGATTTCAGTTACATTCTCATATCATCTCATATGAATAAATCGCGGCCTCTCGACGTAATTTGACGTAATTTCGTGCACGTGATCGGCGCCAGCATCAGTTTCTAATTCGCGCGAATCGTTCGCAGCGAGTTGCTTCTCGGACGGAGGATGCGAGTCAAATTCTCAGGATCGCGGTGTTCCCGATGGCTGTATTATTTTTTCCTGCCGTTTACGTTACGTAAGTGTGGAATTAAACGGAGACAACTCGCGCGCGGATCATTACGGCGGGACGGACTTGCCGTGCGGACTCTAACAGGCGAGATGACCGCCGGAGGATGCACCTCTGCAATTTGCCAATTATGACGGAGCGAAAGGTGACATTAAAGACGACTCTAATTGAGCCTCGAATGTCGGTGCCGAGTGATTCCCCCGGTTCAACCCCGGCGTATCGTTCTCGCGCGGCTGCATACGAGCGATTGTGCAACTCTCGCCCGGAAATACTTAATTGGCGCTTAATTATTAGCATCGTTAGTAGCCGGTAGTAACATAACGATCGTGGAAATGTCGCGAGAAATTCGAAATTCGATTTTCCGAGGTGTAAGGTGCTCTGTTCGCGCGTAAGTCGCTCGTAAAGACGCATTGTTACGAGTCGCGGTTATCTCGAGCAGTATGGTTATCTAATGGCTGAGATAATATTATTCTAGCGACAACGTTAATCGCTTTTGTGCAGGTAGCGAACAAAAAACTCGAAATGCAAGAGAAGAAGAAGCCGCATTCCAACTCATCGTTCAATAATGCGCCGCGAAGAAATACAATCTTAAGTGGAACCGGCAGGTTTGTATGCGTGAATATTCTTTCTGGCGTCAATTCGCAGATAAGCGACGATGAGTAATTATTACTCATGTCGGAATGCAATTCGAGTTTCTTTCCTGTACTTGCGTTTTCCGCGATTGCATGTCGTCGATTCGATGAAGAGAATGAATATCGATGTGTTACCTCAAATTACAAAATTTTGCACAACCATCGCAGCTTTGATATTAAGTTAATATTTATACATACATCCTATTTATTTATATTTTTTAAATTGTATTTTTTATTATATTGTGGCGATCATATCGCTAATATTCTTATACCGTTTATTAATTCGTTACTAATTCGAACATCACAAACATACATATACATGTACAAACATGATACATTTGATACTGATAAGTCACGTATGTAAAAAAGACCGAAAAAATGAAAATCATAATAGAGAGAAATCAATGGCTCATTTAAATAATTAAGAAAATAAATTCGGGAAGGACACACTGTCCTAGAAAGACGAGATTTTTGTTCAACTGAATTGAAAACGAGAGATTCGACCTACGGACGTGTACGTACATTCTGCGAAAGAACTGTATAATACTTACAATTGGCCGAGTGTAAAATAAAAATCGAACTCGTTCAATTCTGATATTCGTTTATCTATCTCCCGAATATTCAAATATAATCTCTTATCTTATATCCCGAATCACTAAAATGTTATATATACTTTACTAAATAGTTTCAAATGTATAAATTTTTATGCTCAGAGTGACTTTAAAAAAATATCGCGAGAATGGATTTGTCGATTTAAAGGAGAGACATACAGAGACGCGAAGGTTTTATCTTTTTCTGTTGTAACTATGGGAAATTTTATGGTAATTGATTATCTTGAATTTACATTGAATTGTATGAATTTATTGTTTGCGAAAAACATTTTGTGTCTCTATGATCGTCCTTCAATCGATAAGCTCCACTATTTTATTGAAGGAGTTACTTATAAATTATAAATTAATATTAAATTGATATTAAATTAATATAATTGTATAAATTATAAAATAGTTATATAAATATTAATTTATAAATTAGTATTTTTGTTATGATAATTAGTCAGATATATCATAGAGTAACTGACATGCGAGAGTTTATTGTGTCAACGATTCAATTTATTTCACATCTTTATCCAATTTTTCAACGACTAATCGCTTATAAATTGAAGTATTACATACAAAATGAAAATTAAAATCGAATTTGGGATTTTACACATTGATTATACAGAACCGTCACCTGTTTTGGAGTAATCGAAAAAAATAGAGATAACGGAAATTCATATATATATATATATAATAAGTTTCAAGTAATGTGTTTTTATTGTACATATGTCAAAAGTTGATATCATTTTTAATTATAAAATCTGATGAAAGCTTTCAAAACTTTATCCGCCACGTCACATGAGGAAAGTAAAATAATAATTATTCAAATATAATTTATTATTTACCGTATTTTTATCTCAAGCTGTAACAATAAAATAAAAACTGACATCAGAGTTTAAGAAATAATTTCAAAAACAGTATTTAAAAAACAAACTAATAAATAAATTAATAAATAAATTAATAAATAAATTTTTTTAGAACGTGTATACGTAATTATCATATGTTTATTAAAAATACAAATCTTTATCACTAAATTAGAACAATGATTGAAATAGAAATTTATTAAAAAATTGTTAAAAAATTTGCAGCTATTATCACATACAATCGTTGCTTAAGTATATTCTTTTTTTTAATAACAGTTATTTTATACGATTAATTTAGAAAATAACAACAAACGAAGATTTACGGAGACGTGTGTGAGAGACACAGTTGTTTATCGAAAACCGCGTGTCATTTAGTCACAAAGAGACAAATTCGCGACAATTCGGTCTGTCAATATTTGTCGGTGTTTTGCGGTATGCTAAACGGCGAATCGTTAAACAGTGGGTTAAAATGGTACACGATGGTACCAGTACGAAGGGGTTTGGCCCGCATAATTACCGGCGACGATCAATACTCCCGGTTACCTTATCACGGTCATTGTACACGATGCTCCACTGACTGCAACTTACGTGCCGCCTTCCGTTCCGTTCGGAATAAAACAATCCGAACAACGAGCGGCATGAAATAGTTGCGTTATTACTAACGCGACACACTAATAATTCGTGATTATGCCTTCCTTGTTTATACATGACGAACGATTACGTGGAATTAGAAGTATTCATGTTTCGGGTCGCGTATCCGCTGGACGATTAACAAGCCACAAGCTTATTTTTTTTTTTTTACCGCGGCGATCAGCTCGTAGCCTTCGATTTACACAGATTGTTCCACTTGTCATTATTATCAACTAAGGTAAGAATAAACATGCGCAGCTATATATTCTCTTTTAAACATTTGAAACAATATTCATATTTCGAAATAATTTAATAGACTATTTTTTTACGCTTTTTTTTTACGTAATGAAATATCCTTCTCTTCTTTATTTAACTTATTAACTCATGCAGTATACGCGGAACGTGAATTAACAGCGAAGATAATTTTTATCCGGTGAGCGTTCGTGATGTAAGCGTCTCGTGCGTTTCAAGGGAAATTTTTTTTTTCCAGTAATGATATCAATTATTCCTTTATTAAACTCTCTCGGCGGCGAAGTTTGACGTGTTCGCTCGACGGATCGATTTCAACGGGCGGCACCAGCCTCAACACTCCGTCCAACGTTCTCCGGGATCCTTCCATCTCGGAAGGTATTTTCTACCTGCGCTCATGATCAGAAAATTTGGGCGCCGCGGTGATTCACCGTCACGCCCGATGACTAATTTCGCTCTCTCGACTTCTCATTGAGTAATTCCGGCGACCCGGACCCGACGGGGGAACCGAAGGAATTCTCTCTTTCCCGAAGCGAGAAGTGCAACGGAGGAGGAGGACGCGGGAGAATGCGCCGGCTCTCGGGGCCGGGCGCTATTAGGCCGATTGATTATATAGCATCGACCGGGGTTCCTCCGGGAGTGCCTTGACGGCGAGGCGCGCGCGCGCGCGCGCGCTGCACTTATGTCAGATCTCGGCCGACAATGAGAAAGCCGCCGCACTTGCGCGACCATAATATCACAGATATTTGCACACTCGGTGACCTTGGGGGTCGCCGTGCCGCCCCGCGAGCCTTGAACTTGCACGCCGAAGAATTTCGCGCGCGAGCTTGGCGACGGCCCAAGTCGATCCACTTAGAGGAGCTGCGTCCTCGACGCTGATTAGAGACACGCGTCTCCCTTTCTTTCTGCAATTTTTATTGCGGCCCCCACGTTTCGCATGGAAAACTGAATCCGCAGAATGCCCGTCGTTACGATCGACCAAACATTCGGCGCGTTCATTTGTTTCGATCTGTCCAATCGCAGAAAAAAGATATTGACACTAAACCTACCGACATACTTTGTATATATCTATTTCTACCGTGACCGGTCTTTAAAAGAAATTTACATTTTTTACAAATTAAACGCGAATAATAGTCAATTTGGCACTGGATTAAATAATAAATATAACAATTTTTTCAAAGTGACGAAACAAATCTATTTCTTTTTTTTTAAACGGTTGTGGCAGGTTTAGTGTTAATAACACCTAAAAAAAGTATTGTACGTTTAAAATGATTTTTCCTATAATCTCATATTTTAATCTCATATTTTATTCTACTGTTTTACAGCAAACATTTTTTCCTTCTTTCAATAAAGTGACAAATATTCTTTCTCTCTCAAATACTCTTGTTCATACTATTTTTTTCTTGATTTCAGAGGAATCCTTTTGAAATCAATATGAGTAAAATCTTTTAAGATTTAGAGGATTCCATGTACACTGAAAAAAATTTTAGGTAAACTTATAAATGGCATTTAGTATGCAATTTTTGAAATATTTAGTTAATATTACCGAATATAATAATAATAAAACATTTAATAACAATTATGAACATTTTATTTTTATAACATTATTTTGTTACCCAAAAACACCCAAAAAAAATAATTTTGATATACGTGGAATCCTTTAAATCTTAAGGTGGTTCTTCAGTGATTCTCCTAGTCAATATCGCTACCTATGTGAAACTTTTTCAAATTCATTGTAATGATTCCTAAAAATCATTCGATAATTAAA